>CAUYPK010150602.1:0-26318 GCA_963574355.1 Loris lydekkerianus | reverse complement strand
GGTGCTGGACAGGCGGGAGGTGCTGCACAGGCGGGAGGTGCTGGACAGGCGGGAGGTGCTGCACAGGCGGGAGGTGCTGCACAGGCGGGAGGTGCTGGACAGGCGGGAGGTGCTGCACAGGCGGGAGGTGCTGCACAGGCGGGAGGTGCTGGACAGGCCGGAGGTGCTGGACAGGCCGGAGGTGCTGCACAGGCAGGAGGTGCTGCACAGGCAGGAGGTGCTGCACAGGCCGGAGGTGCTGGACAGGCCAGAGGCGCTCCACAGGCGGGAGGTGCTGGACAGGCGGGAGGTGCTGGACAGGCCGGAGGTGCTGGACAGGCCAGAGTTGCTGCACAGGTAGGAGGTGCTGGACAGGCTGGAGGTGCTGGACAGTCTGGAGGTGCTGGACAGGCCGGAGGTGCTGCACAGGCAGGAGGCGGAGTGGCTTGGAGGGTGAGTGAGGGGAAGAGGACGGAGGTAGACCACAGAGATAACATGGGGCCAGACCGTAGAACTTCTTTGGCTGTTGAGGATTTTGCGCTTTTCCTCTGTATGGAATGTAGAATGTTGGAGAGTTTTGAGCAAAGTGTGACTCGGTCTGATTTAGACGTTGATGGAATCACCACGGTGGCTGGGTGGATGGCCCGCGGAGAAGGCTCCGCAGCAGTCTGGGGCGTCCAGCTGCATCTGCGGCCGGTCCCTGGGCCTGTCCAGTGTCCGTCCCCGTGCTCGCCCTCCCGCGGGCCCGCGCATCCTGTCTGGTGGACACCTGCTGCTCTTTCAGATCCTTCTAGAATGGAGGTCTTCCCTGACTATTTTTCCGTCTACGTGAGGTCCCCGCTGCGATGTGGTCACAGGCTCCTAGTATTTTTCCTTGCTTGTAAATCTCTGGGTAAATGAGTCCACATGCCACTCTGGGTTGTTTGTTTGTTTTTTGTTTGTTTTTGTAGAGACAGAATCTCACTTTATCCCCTAGGTAGAGTTCTGTGGGGTCACAGCTCACAGCGACCTCCAGCTCCTGGGCTTAGGCGAGTCTCTTCCCTCAGCCTCCCTCAGCTGGGACTACAGGCCCCCACCGCAAAGCCGGGCTGTTTTTGTTGCAGTTTGGCTGGAGCTGGGTTTGAACCTGCCATCGGTATGTGGGGCCGGCGCCCTACCCACTGAGCCACAGGCGCCGCCCTGTTTTTTGAGGACAGAAACTCATAACCACCAACAATTATGTGCTGGATGGGTTCACTCCTGCAGTAAATGTGACGGCAGGGATGAAAGAGTGGGGCAGGAAGGGCGCTCCCAGCAGGCGCCTGGAGTAGTCAGTGAATGGGCTCCTGACTTGGCAACTGCAATTGGGGGAGAGCAGGGGGTGTAATAGTCAGGAGCTTCAGAGCCCATCCAGACATCAAAAACAAGTGCCCCTCACCTCTCTTCATCCCCTCAGTCCTTTACAAATTAGGAAAGCAGAGAGGAGAGTTAGTGAGACACACGCTCAGTGTTTGAGTAACTCAAAACCAGGAATTGCCTTAGCAAATTCATTGAACAACTTTAACCCAAGCCCGATAGTCTCTCAATTAAGAATTTCAGACTTTGATTACAAACTTCTAAGAATGGCTACTATTTGCGTTTTATGTTTGATTTTCACAAGTCGTAACGTGTCCCCAGAACTAGACTCACCAGACGTGTCTTAAGGTAACACCTTTAACTAAATTCTTTATTAAGTTCTATAGCTGTGAAAATAAATAAACCTTAAAGCACAGGAAATAAATTTGAGAAGACTTTTATCATAGGCATTACCTAGAAGATACTTTTCCAGAAAATGGAATGTTTGGACAGTAGTCATCATCATAATCTAGGCTTTTTGTGGTCACAAAAAGTCCAGGAAGTTGAATACCCCAAAAGCCTAAATTGATTTAATTTCGTCTATTCTGTTCCCACTTGTCTTCAAGTGTTCTCCAGGGTGCATGGATGTGCATTATAACATTTTCATAATTTTGCCACTGGAGGGCTCAGTGGCCTTTTAAATGTTTCTTTTAGGGAACCAAATCTTATATCCGTATGACAGTAAGACTTTGAGACAATTTTTTTTTCTCCTTTTTTAAAGAAAACCTGTTTTGAGTGGTATAGTTAGGTGTCTGAATGAATGGGTCACTACAGCCAAAAAGCTTTTGTAAATACCCTCAAAGATGGAGACTCTCGTCATGGCTGCATGCAAAGTGAAATCAAATAGGTTGCACTCATCCCCTTCCAGGGAATACAAGGGAACTGAATCTATGTTGAGCAAGGCTTTTTCTCAGGTAGATGTGTGTGCGCACATGCAGTGTGCTTGCCCTGTGTACCGCTGTGGCCGTGTGGGGAACAGTAGCACAGTGGGGGCTTAGAGGAATTGTATGATTAATGTGGTTGGCATGGGAATGGGAATATATTCAAGGAAAATTGAAAGAATATGGGGTGGAGTGTCAGGGGCTAGTGATCATGGAAGGTTCTAGAATTCTTGTGTGTTCTGTTGTAAAGATTATGGTAGAAGTCCTTTCCCTGGATATGTTACACGTGGTCCAACCTCTCTGAGGCTGGTGATGGAGCATGAATTGAGCAAAGGAACTCTGAGGGGAGTGACACATCAATCTTGCATCTGCATAATATTTTGTAATGTTTAGGAGGCACTGGAGGTAACAGGTGTTATGCAAAAAATTGGAAACTGTGTAAGTTTAAAATCAACATAAAACAAAGATGGAAATAACAGAATGACTCCCCCTGAACATAGCAGTAACACAGTTCTGCTACATTTGGTTTATGATTTAGTAAGACTCAATCATAACTAGTTGAAGGATAAACATGTTTGTTTATTTTTATAACCCTTTGTTTATTGTTTGGGATTCATTTAGTAGGGTATAGGGTATAGAGAATTACACTGATTGCATTTGTTACATAAAGCCCCTCTTATAATTGTGTCCCACCCCCACGAGGTTTAACATACACTGTCACCCCTGCTCCCCCCTTCTCCTCCCCTCTCCCCACTTGTGCATTCCTCTACCCCCCCCCTTGTATTAGCTCATCTACTGCCTTCATATAGGAATTGAGAACATTGGATTCTTCCTTCTCCATTCTTGTCATGCTTTATTAAGAAGAATGTAAGATGTAAAGTCTAAGATGTAAAGTCTACATCTTTTTAATGGCTGAATGGTGTTCCATGGTATACATACACCACTGCTTGTTAATCCATTCCTGGGTTGGTGGGAATTTAAGCTGTTTCCACATTTTGGTGATTGTAAATTGAGCTGCAATAAACAGTCTACTACAAGTGTCCTTATGGTAAAAGGATTTTTCTTCTTGGTAGATGCCTAATAATAGGATTGCAGGATCAAATGGGAGGTATACTTTGACTTCTTCGAGGATTCTCCATACTTCCTCCCAAAAGGGTTGTATTAGTTTGTAGTCCCATGGCCAGTGTAAAAGTGTTCCCTTCTCTCCACATCCACACCAGCAAGTGCAGCTTTGAGACTTTGTGATGTGGGTCATTATCACTGGGGTTAGGTGATATCTCAGGGTGGTTTTGATTTGCATTTCTCTGATGATTAGGGATGATGAGCATTTTTTCATATGTTTGTTAGCCTTCTGTCTGTCTTCTTTAGAGAAGGTTCTATTCATGTCTCTTGCCCAGTGATATACAGAATTGTTGGTTGATTTTTTTTAATTCTCTGTGGATACTAGTTATCAAGTTTATGTCTGATTCATAATATGTAAATACACTTTCCCATTCTGAAGGTTGACTGTTTGCTTTGGTTGTTTTCTTAGTGGTACAAAAGCTTTTCAGTTTGATTAAGTCACATTTGTTTATTTTTATTGTCACAATTTGCCATGGAAGACTTCTTTATAAAATCTTTCCCAAGGCTGATATCTTCAAATGTTTTACCCAAACTTTCTTTGAGGATTTTTATTGTTTCATGCCTTAGATTTAAATCTTTTATCCATCTTGAATCAATTTTTGTTAAGTGGTGAGAGGTGCAAGTATAGTTTCAGTCTTTCACATGTGGTTATGCAGTTCTCCTAACACCATTTATTGAATAGAGATTCAATAGTGTATGTTCTTGTTTGAATAGAGATTTCCCTAGTGTATGTTCTTGTTTGATTTATCAAAGATCAGGGGGCTATAAGATATTATTCATCTCAAGGTTTTCTATTTGGTTCCAAATGTCAATGTCTATTTTTGTGCAATAACATGCTGTTTTGATCACTATGGCCTTGTAGTATAGCCAAAAATCTGGTAGGGTGATACCTTTGGCTTTGTTTTTATTACTAAGAATTACCTTGGCTATATGGAGTTTCTTCTGGTTCCATACAAAATGAATTATTTTTTCCAAATCTTGAAAGTATGATTATGGTATTTTTTACTGGAGATGGGCATTGAATCAGTAGATTGCTTTGGGTAATATAGACATTTTCACAATGTTGATTCTTCACAGCCATAAGCATGGTATATTCTTCCATTTGTTAATATCTTCTGCTATTTCTTTTCTTAGGGTTTCATAATTTTCTTTGTAGAGGTCCTTCACCTCTTTTGTTAGGTATATTCCTAGGTATTTCATTTTTTTTTTTTTTTTGAAGCTCCTATGTAGGGAATTGTGTCCTTGATTAGCTTCTCATCTTGGCTGTTATTGGCATATACAAAGGCTACTGATTTCTGGACATTGATTTTATATCCTGAGATATTGCTGTATTTTTTGATCACTTCCAGGAGTCTATGGGGTTCTCTAAGTATAAGATCATATCATCAGCAAAGCGCAGGAGTTTGACCTCCTCTCCATGCATTTGGATGTTCTCCATTTCCTTCTCTTGCCTGATTGTGTTGGCTAGAACTTCTGGCACTGTGTTGAATAGTAGTGGTGATAGAGGACAACCTTGTCTGCTTCTAGTTCTAAGTAGCAAAGCTTTCAATTTTACTCCATTCAGTATAATATTAGCTGTGAGTTTGTTGTAGATGACTTTGATCAGATTCAGAAATGTGCCACATATGCCTAAATTCTTAAGTGTTCTATTTAGAAAACATTGCTAAATTTTATTGAATGGTTTTTCTACATGTATTGAGAGGATCATACGGTCTATGGTTTTGCTTCTGTTGAAATGGTGAATTACGTTTACGGACTTGCATATGTTAAATCAGCCTTGTGTTCCTGGGATGAAACCTACTTGATCATGATGAATGATTTTTTAAACGTGTAGCTGTAATCTATTGGCTAGGATTTTATTGATAATGTTTGCATCTATTTTCATTGGTGAAATTGGTCTGAAATTCTCCTTTTTAGTTGGTTTTGGTATCAGGGTGATGTTTGCTTTGTAGAATGTGAAGAGGGGGAAGATTCCTTCCTCCTCATTTTTTTTGGAATTATTTCTGCAGTATGGGTATAAGCTCTTTGAAGGTTTGGTAGAATTCTGGTGTGAAGCCATCTGGAGCAGGGCTTTTTTTGTTTGTTTGTTTTGAGATTGTTTTCTTGTTTCTTCAGTCTCAATTCTTGAAATTTGTCTTTTTAAGAGATCTATTTTTTCTTGATTAAGTCTAGGGAAAGGGTGTGATTCTAGGTATTGATCCATTTCCTCCACATTGTCAAATTTCTGGGCATAGAGTTTCTTATAGTACTCAGAGATGATCTCTGGTATTTCTGTGGCACCTGGTGTTATTTCTCCTTTATCATTTCTAATTGAGGTTATTAGAGATTTTACTTTTCTGTTTGTACCTAATGTGGCCAAAGGTTTATCAGTTTTATTTATTTTGTTTCATTAACTTTCTGAATGATTCTTTTGTTTCAGTTTCATTGATCTTTGATTTAATTTTAGTTATTTTTTTTTCTTCTGCTGGGTTTGGGATTAGATTGTTATTCTTTTTCAGAATCCTTAAGATGGTTCATGAGTTTGCTGATGCACTCTTTTTCTATTTTTCAAGTGTAGGCATCTACTGCGATAAACTTCCATCTTAAGACTCTTTTGCTGTATCCCACAGGTTTTGGTAACAGGTGTCATCATTGCTGTTATGTTTGAGAAATTTAATCATTTCCTCTTTTATCTCTTCCTGAACCCAACTCTCATTCAGCATAAGGTTGTTTAATTTCCAAACCTTTTTGTGGGGATGAACATTTTTTTGGAGTTGAGTTCTACCTTCATTGCCTTGTGGTCTGAGAAGATCCAAGGTATAATTTCTATTCTTTCAATTTTGCTGAGATTTGTATTTGTATCCTGGGATGTGGTCAATTTTGGAGTACATATCATGGGCTGATGAGAGAAATATATATTCCTTAGCTTTGGGATGATGTGTTCTGTGTATGTCTATTAATTCCATTTGTTCTAGGGTCACATTTAAGTCCTTTGTATCTTTGTTTAGTTTCTGTTTAGAGGATCTGTCCACTTTTGTCAAAGAGGTTTTAAAATACCCAGCTATTATGATGTTATGTGGTATCATACTGCTCAGACCTATCAAGGTCTGTTTTTTAAATTTAGGAGCATTTAGGTTGGGTGCATAAATATTTAAAATTGAAATATCTTCTTATTGTATTGTTCTTTTGATCAGTATAAAGTGTCCATCTATGTATTTCTTTACTTTAGTTGCTTTAACTCCACTTGTATCTGAAAATGAGATTGCAAGCCCTCTTTTCTTCTGACTTCCATTTGCTTGAAATACTGTTTTCCATCCCTTACCCCTGAGTGTTGATTTGTCCTTCAAGGCTTTGTATGTCTCCTGGAGACAGTATATGAATGGCTTGTGCTTTTTTTATCCAATCAGCTAGTCTGCTCCTCTTCAGTGGTGAATTCAATCCATTGACATGTACTGAGAGAAGTGTAAGTGTAGTGGAGTTCTATTCATCTTATTTTGTGGAAGTCCATTGTGTAGTTTATCCTTTGAACCAGAGTGGAAGCTAAGTTTTGATTTTTAGCTTCTGGGTGTTTACTTTACTGGTGGTCCATTGTGATGGTCAGTGTTGAGAATAGGTCTAAGTATTTCCAGTAGAGCTGGTCTTGTTGTGGTGAATTTCCTCAGTGTTTGTATATCTGCAAAAGATTAGATTTCTCCATCAATTTTGAAGCTTAGTTTAGCAGGATACATAGTTCTAGGCTGAAAATTGTTTTGTTTAAAAATGTTGAAGCTTGATGACCATGTTGTTCTGGCTTGGAAAGTTTCAATTGAAAAGTCTGCTGTCATCCTAATGGCTGTGAGACTGTATGTCAGTTGTCACTTACTCCTGGCTTGTTGCAATTTTTTTTTCTTTCATCCTGGTTTTAGACAGTTTCATTACAATGTGTCTTGGAGAAGCTCTGTTTGAGTTGACATGACCCAACGTTTAATATCCATCTGAAAGGAATGAGTCAGGGTCGTTAGTAAAACTTGGGAAGTTTTCATTTATGATAGTCTCCAGTGGGGCTTCCATTCCTTTAGGATAATCTTCTTCCCCTTCAGGCATCTCTATTAGTCATATGTTCAAATGTTTCATGGAGTCATTTAGTGCTTTAAACACCTGTTCTGCTTTCTCTCTCTTCTTTTTTGCCTCTTTACCTACCTGGACTAACTTGAAAACTTTATCCTCTAGCTCTGAGTTTCTTTCTTCTCCATAGTCTAACCTATTTTTTATACTTTCTACAGCATCTTTACGTTTCTTGATTGTCTCCTTCATTTCCTTAAGCTCCACCATAACCTTTTTATATTCTACATATCTTTCATCCTACTTTTGGTTCTGTCTTTCCATTTTCTCGTCCATTCCATTTTATTGTTTTTATCATCCATATTTTAAATTCCCTTTCTGTCATGTTCATTAATTATTTATAGGTGGAGTCTTCTGTGGTAGCTGCCTCATAGTCCCTTGGGGGAGTTGCTCTGTTTTGGTTTTTCATGTTACCTGAATTTTTCTGTTGGTTCCTTCTCAAATGGTCTTTCTTCTTATTTACCTCCTTGTCATCCTTTTTTTTCTTTCTTTCTTTCTTTCTTTTTTTTTTCTTTTTTTTCTTTTTTTTTTTTTTTTTTTTTTGTTGTTGTTGTAGTAGTTTGGCTGGAGCTGTGTTCAAATCCACCACCCTCAATATATGGGGCTGGCACTCTACTCACTGAGTCACAGGTGCCTCCCTGTTCTCCTTTTTCCTTCTCACTGCCTCCTTTGTTTCAAAAGAAGTCCTTGATTTTGATGACAGTATGTTACAATGTGTTGTTGGGACACCAGGTGGTGGTGTATTTTTTTAGGAGACAAAGAGTACCCCCAGCAACCTCTATGGTCCATATTCCTAACTTAGTTGCCTTTGGTGATTGCCTGATTATTTCCTCAGCATTCAGATCCTGCCTGGTTAGGATCTTAAAGCTCACAAGAATCCTTCAGGGGCAGGTCTTACATTACCACCATGACTCCAGTTCCCATAGGGTGTGGGAGCCCCTCATCCTGCCTCAAGAGTGGAGTTCTGATCCCAGCAGGTGGGATTAAGATGGCCATGCCTTAGGCCCCGGCTAAGACCTTCTCACCACCTTCCCACAATGGCAGCTCCTTGGCTGCTGAGACCTTCTCAGTATGGCTGCTTTGCCAGCCACCAAACCTATGGCAAGTCCACTCCAACCAGCATTCAACTGTTTGAGGCCACACACTTTTCCAATGCACAGCTTCCCCCAATAACTGAAAACTCCAGAAAGGCTTCCTCCCATCCTGGACCTTCATGGGGGGCCAGCCAATCCCTGAGCCGATCACAATCACTTGCCTAATTTGTCATTCCAGATTATATGCTGCATTCAACTGACAACTTCTTCACTGTGCTCCCTGAACTACGACTCTGGGTAAGGTCCCCCACACCAGGTGTTGCTGGGTTGTCTCTTTTTCATCAGTCGTTCTAGGAAAGCTCTGGTCTGTCATCTTGTTCCACCCCACCCCAGGATATACATTTTTAATGATGAATATTATGCCAATTAGAAAGGAGATGACTGCTTAGCTTCTTACCTACTTGGAGGTAGGGGACAGTTTGAGAAAGTAACTTTGGAGGAGTGTGGCTACAAACTGCTTAAGAGGGAGGGAACAGAAACTTCAATTCCTGTGACTTCCTCACATGGTGATGGATGCTTGTTGCCTCTGTAAGTGTGAATCACAAATACATCTCCCTTGTTACAGTGTCATGCTTGTTCTATACATCTGTTTTATGACTTGGCCTTGTAAGGATTTGCTATTGAAGAGGACATACTAGATATAGCAGTGTTATATTCAGAGCTGCATGTCAGCTATGTTTTCAGATTGACTCTGCATTTGCCATGTGTTGTGCTGCAGAGACCAAGCACTGTCCTAACAAAGTTGAGAACAAGACTCTGGTCCAGGGCGACACCTTTGGCTCAAGGAGTAGGGTGCTGGCCCTATATCCCGGAGGTGGCAGCTTCAAACCCAGCCCCGGCCAAAAACTGCAACAACAAAAAAAGATTCTGCTCATGGTGAATTCTCTGAGGTTGGTGCTTCCCCTTGTGAGGCTGCTTATAGCCTGCCAGGGAACCTGTTCTGGTGCTGCCACTCCCCTTCCTTTCATTCTGTACAAATCCCACTACATATTTCAGAGTGAAGGAAAAACAGGGACCTGGGACCTGAGAAGGAACATAGAGAAAGGGGCTTAAGGTGGATAGGGGGAAAAACCTAGCTTCCTGAACCAACAAGTCTGGAGGGCCCATAAGAATGTGAGCATGAGGTAATCTAGGTAACCAGTGACCAATAGAAAGAGATAATAATTAATGCCAATAGAAAAGGGCAATACTGCCTGGACACTCAGAGAGGCCAATGAAAGCCATTTTAAAGTGGAGAGGGTATTCATGCCCCTGCAGGCCTCTGCCTCTCCCACTCTCACCTCTGCTCCTTCATGGGAGGGACCTACTTCCAACTCTCTTTGGAAATGCTCTAAGCTTTCTCTTTGTTCCTAAAGAAAATCTCTGTTCTTTGGATTGAAACTTGTTCAGGCTACTTTGCTCTCTGTTCATGCTGCCTGTGCCACTCGAGTTTTATTCTCATTTTCCACTAATTTTTACTTTCAATGACCACTGTGTCTAGGTTGAACTTTCTGTGTCAGCAGAGTTATAGAACCAGATCAACTGGGGTTTAGGTGAACCAGGACCCTGACCCCCCAACAGGACTAGGAAAATTATAATTTTCAAAGAGAAGTAGTAAGTGTTATACATTTTCTCATCATGTTTTATTAATCAATCAAAGAAGGAGTTAATGAGCATTTACTATGTGCTTAACACTACATTTTTCCTCTCTTGTGTTCCACTGCAATGTGCCAAGAAAATAAAGTGGAATGTTTTTCTCCCTTTGAAGCCTGGTTTTATTGCTATAAAACAGTGGCTACACTTCTAGTGAAGACTCCCCAGAGGGGCAGAAAACAGCAAGTAAGGGGCTTAGCAGTGGGGCTCACTGCCTTGGTGGTACCCAGAGGAATGAAGTGATTCTTTAGTCACAGGTCTGGGGTCCATCCCACAGAGCTGTTTCTTGTGGGGGGATTCCCAGCATGATGCAGCTCACCCCATGTCCCTCATGCCTGCTTTACAGATACAGAATCAGCAGGTGATTCTGATTAACTCTGGGCTCAGCCATGGTACTTGCTGGTTTTGGAGAAAAGTTAAGGGGTAGAGAGGGGCAGACACCGCTTCCTCCAGCTGCCCATGCTGTGGACATCTCTAGAATCCCCATGACTGGCCTGGCAGAGGTCCACCTTGCCGATCTTTAGAGGGTCTTTTGGGCTTCTGGCTTAATCAAGAACAGGCTGAAAAGAGAGACTGGAGGTAAATACCACATACCCAAGCATTTCTAGCAACTTTCTGGGAATGTTAGCTGATATGAATGTGACTTAGACTACAGGGATTATGAGGAAATATCAGAATACCTGACTAAAAATGGCTTAAATGAGAAGGCCACTTGAAATCTCACTTAAAGAGGAATTTTGAAATAGGCAGTCCAACGGTCAGTTTGGCCAATGGAGTCTTCAAGGAGCTGGGCACTCTCCATGTTCTCTTCTGCTATCATCAAGATGTCAGCGAAGGTTCCTCCTGTGGTCACAGGGTGACTCCCGCAGTTCTGAGTCTCCTGTGTTCCTGAATGTGTTATGAGTCTGTGGTCCAGCCTCTTTGAGGCTGGTGCTGGAGCATGGATTGAGCAAAGAAATTATGACATGAATGACACATCAATTTGCAATAAACACATTTTTTTTTTTAAGAGAGAGACAATTTATGAATAGATATCTCTATATCTCTTTGAGCATCTCTCTCTCTCCCTCTCTTTTTTTTTTTTTTTTTACAAAGGAGGAACATCCTTCCCATGATCACCCAGCAGGCTTTCTCTTAATCTTCCTTTTTTTGTTCAGAGCTGAATTGTATGCTTACCTGTTCTCCCATAATCGAGAAAGACTACAAATAACCTCTATCTCAGGACTAATCCTAATTGACCCCCTGGGATAGGCACATTGCTACCCGACAAGAAATGAGGGATGAAACTTAAAGGGGGATGCTCAGCTGCTCACTCTATTTTCTAAGATCTGAAAAATAAAACAAGTTTCAATTAAAGAGAACTTAGAATGGCTGTTAGAAAAAAAGTACAGATACAAAAATGGTATTGTACACCGGATCATATTATGAAGATTACGCATATGTATTCACTATCTTCTGAAAAAGGATGAATGGATTTTGACCAGAACATAATTCAGCTTTGCTTGGAGGCTGAAAGATGCAGTAAGTGATCCTGAGTGTTTCCTTCATTATGTTGATAAAGGTAAGTGTCATCAGCAAGCATTAGATAGGAACTGTATGGAAACTGTTATAAAGGGGCATGGCCTCCTAGGCTTTGAGAGACGAATTCAGAAGTACAAGCTGTTCCATTTTTACAATCATGCTCTTCTAGTTCAGTTAGTCTTAAAGTTTATTGTATATAAACATTCATTGAGAGCTTGTTAAACATACAGGTTCTTGGGCACCACTTTCTGTAAATGTTGATTTGGTAGGTGTATTAGCTTCCTGTTGCTGCATAACGAATGATCCAATTTAGTAGCAAAAACAATACCAACTTAATTATTTCACAGCTCTGTAGTCGGAAGTGTTCAGGTGGTCTTGACTAGGTTCTCTACAGAGGACCTCACAAGTTGAAATCAGGTGTCACCTTTGATCTGGAGGATGTAGGTAATAGTCTGCTTCTAAGCTAACTGTCACAGGTTTACTTCCCTGTGGTTGTAGGGCTGCAGCCATCTGGCCTTGCCAGGTGTTGACTAATGACCATCTTCAATACCAAAAGCTGCTTTCAGGTCCTTTCCACAGGGTCCTCCCAGGACAGCAACAGAATCCCCCTCATTATCAAATCCCTCTGCCTTCCCTTTCTGTAAATAGATGGAGAAACTCTTTGCTTTTAAAGGGCTTATGATTAGGTTAGACTCATCTGGATAATCTGTCTCAAAGTCAAATCACTAGTAACCTCAATCACATGTGAAACCTTTTACCAGGTACTAAAACGTAATCATGGGTGTAACAGCAGCAAGTAGCTATTGCAGGGGATCATCTTAAAATTATGCCCACCATAGTATGTCTGGAGCGGGCCTCTGCATGTTTAACATGAGATTGTGGTGTCGTGCACAAAAGGGGCAACAGAGACCCCATGGAGACCTGGTCACAACCATCCCGGTGGATGAAACTGGACCTGTTCAAATAGGAACTGGAGGCAAACAAACAAACAGAATTTCTGTTTCTCATTGCTGGTTGCCAGCATGTGAAGGACGCAGCTTATCTTTATATGTTGAGGTTGTCCTAGAACCTCACCAAACTCATTTGTTAGGCTTAGTTGCCTTTTTGTAGCGTCATTGGATTTTCTACAAAGACGATTATGTCATCTCTGAATAAGACAGTTTTACTTCCTTTCAATCTAGATTTCCCGATTCTTTTTCTTTCCTTATTTCACTGGCTTAAACTGAAAGAAAAATCCCGAATAGAAGGGGTAAGAATGAACATCCGTATTTTTTCCTGATCTTCAGGAGAAAGTGTTGCCACCTAGCCAGGCTCATCTGCCCACTGGCTGGGAGGAAGCTAGTACCTGGAGACAGCAGGGTTCACAACAGAGAGGGGATTTATTCTGCACAGCGCTAAGGGGGGAGCTGGGAGGACTGGGGAGGCAGGACTTTTAAGGATAGCTTGACAGGCTATCCTTGATTAGGTCATTAGGTTTGTTAATTGGCGAAGTTTGGGGCAAAATTATAGGGATGTGGAAATCGTTGTAGGGGTCTGGAAATCATCTTGTTTTGCTTCAGCTGTCAGGGTCATGGGCTGCTGGTCTGGGTAGTTAGCCCATATGCTGGGCCTGGAAGATACCTGAGAAACTACCTTTAAGGTTCCAAATAATGATGGTATCTACAGAGAAAAGTTAAGAAACTTTACAACTACCAGCTATGTGGGCAAAGGTAGGAATTTTTATGACCACCAGCTGGAGGCAAACAGGAGCCAGCCAGTAACTGTCATGAAGCAAGGGAGGGACAGTGGCTGATTGGCACCGTGACTTTTAGCTAAGCCTGCTGCTTCTCAGAGTTTGGGGTCCTTATTCTAGTTCTCACCTGGCACCCCTTCATCTATTTGTAAGGGCAATTTCAATAGCATTTAGTCTTTCACCATTATGACTTGGCTGTGTTTCTATGTTACCCTTTGTTAACTTGAGAGAGTTGCTTTTTAATTTTAGTGAGAGTTTTTATCTGGAATAAATGTTGAATTTTTGTCAAATGCATTTTCTGTATCCATTGACATTATATGCATTTTCTGAGTCTGTTAATATAATGAATTACAGTGATTTTTAAAATTGTTAAATCAATTGCATTCTGAGGAAAACCCTATTTGATATTTAATTTTTGTATATTATTTGATTTTTATATGCTAATTTAAAAACTTTTTTGAGTGTGTGCTCATGAGAGATATTGATCAGTAGTTTTCTTGTAATGTCCTGGTTTATTAGCAGAGAAATGCTGCGTGAATAGAATTAGTTGGGAAGTATTTCTTCCTCAATTTTTTTGGAAGAGTTTGTATAGAATTCATATTATTATATCTTTATTATTTGATAAAGCTCACTTATGAGGCTATCTGTGCTTTTAACTATTTTGTGAGATGTGGAGTTAGATTTGGTAGTTTGCATATTTTAAAGAACTTGCCTTTTTTTTTTTGCAGTTTTTGGCGGAGGCTGGGTTTGAACCCGCCACCTCCAGCATTTGGGGCCAGCGCCCTACTCCTTTGAGCCACAGGCGCCACTTAGAGTTTGTATATTTTTTCTAAGTTGTTCATTTTGATCGAGATTGTCATTGATATTCCCTCATTATCCTTTTAGTAATTTCAGAATGTGTAATAATGTCACTGCTAAATTTTAAGTATCTATGTTTATTCGTATTATCCCAAAAGCAGACAGGAGGTTTCTGGAGCAGTGATAGACTCTTATTAGTTACAGCAATAACTGCATTGATTCCACTCTCTTAAACCTTTCCCCTTTCTTGAAATCGCCCATCATGTGCTGGTGTCTGAGCTAGTGGTGAAGAACTGTAAAAATCTGAATCTGAGAATTTGTGTAAATGTTAGCCCTCCTCCTGAAAGAGGGAAGAGAGAAACTTCTCAATGTAAACAAATTCTCCTTGGAAGGAGAGGGGAAGATTCCCGAATTGACTCTTCAGAGTGCAAATAAATATCTCCAGGAGGAAGGTATCTCTGAGTTTACAACCTCTGAAATGTTTCTCTGTTTCCCAGTGCCTGCTGAGTCTCCTCCCTCTTTGAAACTTAAACCTGTATCTTTGAAGAAGTAGATCTTTCTTGAGGGTCTCTCACCTTTTAACTTTCAAAATATGTTGAGCTAAGTTTCAAGTATATTTGCTCAGAAAGCCTTAATTGTGCAAAAAATTAAATATATTTGGCTCAGTGTCCATAGCACAGTGGTTATGGTGCCGGCCACATGCACTGGGGCTGGCAGGTCCGAACCTGGCCTGAGCCTGCTAAACAACAATGACAAATGCAACAAAAAAATAGCTGGGCATTGTGGCAGGCACCTGTAGTCCCAGCTACTTGGGAGGCTGAAGCAAGAGAATTGCTTATGCCCAAGAGTTTGATGTTGCTGTGAGCTGTGATGGCACTGCACTCTACAGAGGGCAACATAGTGAGACTGTCTCAAAAAAAAAAAAAAAAAAAAAAAATTCACTGTCCAGAAATCATCTTACTGTGATGTTAGAAATTTCTGTCTTCTCTTTTTTCCCCTGATGAGTCTGGTCTAGCTGGAGATTTATCAATTTTATAGTCTTAAAAATCTATCTTTTGTAATACACATACTGATCCCTGGGGATTTTGATAAACATGCAGACTCTGATTTAACAGGTCTGGGTAGAAACAAGATGGGCTTCCAGGTGGTGATGCCTGTGGATTCCACCTTAGGCCTCAATCAAGGAGTCAGCCTCGCTGCCCTGAGCTCAGCTGTCCTCAGCTCTGATGTTTGGGGGACCCGGCTTTCTCAGCTGCGGTGTTCTTCTCATCATTCTCTTATGATGTTTCCGAGCATTCAGCAAAGGTAGTGGCTAAAAAATGGGCTGGGAGTTCTGTGTTTGGCTTTGTTTACTTCTACTTCCATTAAAAATTTGAAGCCAATGCCTTAAAAATTATGCTTTTTTCCTCTGCTGTATTTTAAGCTATATTCTAAAAAATAGATTTAAGTAATATGTACCCCCACCAAAACAAATAAGCCCTACCTTTTTTAAATGGAATTTTCAAGTCTTTTTGTTTTATTAATTTCCTATCTGCTTTTCATTATTTTCTTTATTCTGTTTACTTGGGTTTGAGGGGTTATTTTGTACTTTACAAATACAGTAGCTGGCTGATGTATTTGATACCTTTTTTCTTTTCTAGTATATATTTTAATGGTATAAATTGTATAGCATTAAATAAATTAAGAAATTGACAACAAATTTTCATGTTACATTTTCATTTTTATTGAGTTTAAAATTCTTACTAATTTTCTATTTGCTTTATTGTTTGGCCCATGGTTTGTTTATAAACGTGTATGAGTAAAATAAAATCTTAAGTCTACCAACTATCTGAATGGATCCCCTGTTGGCCAAATCTGAGTTGCTGGCTATGAGAAGGGAGGTCAGAGGCGTGTCCTTGTGCTTCCCTCCCATGTTGGAGATATCTTTTGTAACTCATTAACAGGCCTAAGGTTCTGTAAGATAAAGCTTAAACTATGTCTGCAGGTCATCGATATACTGAACAGATCACTTGAGTCTTGGGATATGTGCAGTGTATATATTCATTAGCTTGGACAGATATAAGCCTTCAGACAAAGCCTCATTTCTTTAACCAATCACAAATCAAGGAGTCCTCAAACTCACCTATAACCTGTAATACCTCACTTTTGGTATTACAAAAGTGGACTTTTGGGGCCAAACCAATGTCCATCTTCCATTTATTGATTTATGACTTTATTGTAATTCCGTTCTCCCTGAAATGGTGAGACCACCTGCTCAAGGCTTCTTGGGTGTGGCTCTTCAGGCCATGGTCACGTGGATTTGGCTCTGAATAAACCTCTTTACATCATTTAACAGAGTTTGGATTCTTTCCATTCTTTCCACTAAGTGTGCCATTTAGTTTCCAAATATTTAGGACTTTACAGAGACCTTTTGGTTCTTAATTTCTAAGTTATGTTGTAATTAGATAATATCCTTTGCATGACTTAGATCCTTTAAAATATATTGAGGCTAGTAGATGATCTAATACATGCCCACATAAGAGAAAAACTTGATTCAAGTTGAAGGAAGGAGGTATAAGGGAGGGGAGAGAGAGTAAGAGGGAGGGAGATTGGAGGGTGTGCTCCTACTTAATGGGCACAATGTCAGGGTGTGTGTCCCACCCCTTGGGTGCAAAACATAATTATAAGAGGGACTCTGCCTGACAATGCAAACATTGTAACCTAGTCGTTTTTACCCTCACATTAACCTGAAATTAAAAAAAAGAATTCTAGGAAGTAGTTTATTACATACATGTGTGTATGTATCAACATATGTGAAGTATATTGAAAGACAATGACTTTATTATATATTGGTAATAACTTTTTAACAAAGAAAATTTAAAAAATTATCCTACTTATTCATAAAGATCAATAAATGATAATATGAGAGTTAATTCCTCTCATAATTAGAAGGCATAACATAAAGCAAAATTAAAATAAACTAAGAATCACAGAAATATAAAAGTACAAATATATATGTAGAGAGAGAAGCTAGTTTTATGGCCCAGACTATTCATCTTGGTAAGTTTTCTGTATCCATTTGAAAAGAGTGTGTATTCTGCAGTTGTTGAAGGCACCAAATGTCAATTAGGTTAAGTTGTATTGGTCAAGTCTTCTTTACTTTCATTGGGTTTCTTTTGCTTATTTGGAAAAAGTTGTTGAACTCTCTAATTGTGATTTGTCTATTTCTCCTTAACAATTCATGTACTTTGAAGCTTTTCAATTAGACTCATAAACATTTAGGATTTATTATGTCCTCTTGATGACATAGATCACTTTATTGTTTTAAAAGTAAACATTTTTCCTTCATACGCTTCAGTACTCTGAACTTCACTTTGTCTGATATTAATATAGTCACTTCAGCTTCCTCTGGATTAGTATCAGCATGATGTAATTTTTTTCTTAATTATATTTTAACCTATTGTGTCTTTAAATTTAAATTTCATTTTTTGTAGGCAGCATGTAATTTGGACCTTTTATCCAATCTGACTATGTGTACCTTTTAATTAGGAGTATTTGGGGCATTTACATTTAATGTGATTATTGATATGGTTCAGTTAAAGTCTGTCATTGTTATCATGCAATTAATTTTTGTGCTATGTCATCTTCTTCCTCTTTTTCTCTGTATTTCCTGCCTTTTGTGTTGATCTAGTATTTTTTATGGTATAGTTTTATTGTCTTGTTTATTAACTATGACTCTCTTTTTTGTTATTTTAGCAATTATGTTCTTCATTCCAGGAGCTTTTACCTGCAGGGTTTTTTGTCAATGTCTAAAGACATTTTTAATTGTGACACCTTGGGGGATCCTACAGGCTTCTAGTGGGTGGATTCCGGGGATGTCACTGAACATCCTGCAGGGCCCACAGTAACTCCTTGTGATGAGGAATTGTCTGGCCCCAAATGTGAAAAGTGCTAAGGTTGAAAAACACTGATTAGGTGTACTCTGTGGCTTTATCCCATCACAGTCTACTTTCAGATGATTTAACCCTTCAGTGTAATATAAAAGCCTTACGGTATATGCTTCCAATTTTGCCCTCCTGATCTTTATACTATTATCATACTTTTAATTTATACCTGTGTTGTAAACCCTACAATATATTGTTACTATATTTAAATAGACAACTGTCTTTGAAATTTAGTAAAATAATAATAATGAATGCATCTATTTACAGATGTAGTTGTTATTTCTAGAGTTCTTCATCCTTCATGTAGGTCTGTACTTCCATCTGATATTACCACCAGGCTGCCACAGACACCTTTCTCAGGCAGTAAGTTGGCTCAGTTCTAGGATGACTTTGTATATTTTTTGGCTTTCAGGGATTACTACGTTTTGTTGCTTGCTGTCTTTGTCTTAAAAACTGTTGTTTTATATCATATATTCTGATTTTGTTTATGTGGCTATTGCTTCTTCAAATGGGAAGGTAAATCTGATTCCTGTTATCCCAACTTTTCCAGAAACAGAAGTCCATATAAGTATATCTTTATCAGTTTTCTTATCAATGGATTTGGCTTCAAATTGCTGTTATTTACTTATGTATAATACACAGTTTTCATGACAGGAAAATCTTTTTTCTTATAATAAACTAGTGATGATGTTGTGCTAAAATGGCCTTAAGCTACTCTAGTTTTGAATTATTGTTATTTAAGCTTTCTCCAATGTTTTCATGATATCCATAGCATGTTTGAGTGCCTCCTGTATGCGAGAGCAGTGAGGAGATTTCTGAAGAAGGGCTGCCACCTGCTCTGGGTTCACTTCTCTGGTGGCACTGGCCATTGAGTCCTCTACCCCAGTATCTGTTCTCCATGCTTTGAAATTTTGCTTTTAATAGGAGCAAAGTTTCCACATAAGATGAATTCTAAAAGAAGGTAAGTTTTTTTTTTTTTTTTCCAGCATGTGCTAATGAGAAATTATGAGAGAACTAAGTATAGAATTTTAGTTTTTAAAAAAAGGTGTGTGGGGATGTTCTTACAGATGTCAGTGTCACTTCACATCAAATTCACTTCTTCATTGAGTTTGAGTTTTAGAAAAATGTATTTCTTTTTTTTTATTTTTTTATTAAATCATAGCTGTGTACATTGATATGATCACGGGGCATCATATACTAGTTTCACAGACCGGTTGACACATTTACATCACACTGGTTTCTTATGCATATAAGAGTGAGATTTGGATAGTATTGTGGCCAGGGAACCTGGGAGTCCCCTGATTAGGAGTGAGATTTGGATAGTATTATGGCCAGGGAATCTGGGAGTCCCCACTTTGTGTCCTTTCAATCTCCCACCCCTCAGGGTTCACCAAAAGTCATGCTTCAAGGAACCAAAGCAGAGGGAATGAAGGTGCAGCATTGAGCAGTGATTGAAACCAGGGACTAGAGGGTGGGATGTCTGGTGCCTTCTCAACCCTTTGCAAACCTTGGGCAAGTCACTTAACCTTCCACTGTCTCAGTTTCCTCATCTGTGAAGTGGGGTTAATGAGAAGATGTATTTCACTGGGTCATTGTAAGGGTTAAATTATATATATAAATAAATATATATGTATATGTGTGTGTATTTTTCAATACCTGTCACATTGAAAAGGCTTGAGTAGAACTTTTTACTTCATTATTTTCATGCGAGCCTAGGGGATCTTCCCTGGTAGAAGAGGCATTGGAGCATGTGGCTTAGCTCTGTAACCTCCTTTCCTTCTGCCTTACGTGGGGGCAGAGTGACTAGCAAGGGAATGGACAGAAATGGGTAAAGGTATAAGAAAAGGAAGGAGATATGGGGGAGACACGTTCCAATCAGCCGCTGCGTACGCAGGCTCTCTGACACCCTGTGGCACCTCCTTAAAGCATCACCAGCCAGCTCTTTGCCACTGTATAATAATCCTCTCCATTTCTCCTCTCATCCACAAGGCAGAATAGGACAGGGAAGACATGGTGGCAGCAAATGTTGTGCGGCATCTTGGAGGAGGAATTGTAGATATACTGTCTGAGATTTTAGGAGAAAATTATTTGGTATCATCATATGGGGTCAGCTCATTAGTATTAGGTCAACAATTAGCCCCGAAATTCTGCTGAGTCGCCTACCTCACTGCTCAAAAAAATTTCATGGGTCTACTTTCCTCTAGTGAGATTCAGCTTAAGTGTACCCTTGTAAACCTACGTCTTGCTCAAGTCAGATGAAATGGCTTGTTCTGGCTTTGGCCAGCTCTTGGTGCCCTTCCAGGCCTCTGCTGCATGGCTTCCTTCACTAATGCACACCAGACCTGGGGCTGACAGTGCCCACTGTTTACTTTCCACTGATGTGGGTTCTGCCCAGTCTTTGAGACTCAGCTTAAGTTTTATACCTTCTGGCCAGCCTTCCCGGTGGCCCCTTGGAACTGGCTCTGGCTTCATCCTTCCTTTGGCTTCATGGAGACTTTTCTAAATTTTTGGCCCAAACCTTCTTATCTTCCCTCTTGAATGTCTCTTAGGTTCTTACATTTCTTCCTCTATGAGATTGATTCTCAGATGAAATCTCTATACCCATCTGGCTATAGAACCAGAACCTCATTTCAGAATGTATATAATTTAGCTAATCACAAAGGCCCCCGCCATCCTGGACAAGCTGAACCGCTGAATTCCTGAATTCATTGTCATCTCTGCTCTTGTTCTTTTGGATGGGCCATAAGATGTTAGGAACATCTTAGCTTTGGATTCTTTTTAAATCTTCCTGTTCTTCAAAATCTGAATCAAATACCACCTTATCCCAGGAGTTATCTATAATCGACTTTAAGGAGATATCTCTATTTTTTTTAGCTTTTTGTTTGAACTACTGTAATAGCCATTTTTAAAATCCATTTATTCTTAGTGTTAGATGTGTATGTGTCTCACCGGTTTCGTTAGACTGCGAACCCGCAGACAGGGGCAGCTGCAAAAGCCCTCACCATAGCGTCTCACGTACAGCACATTGGAAGTATTTTGATGAGTAATGTGATGGTCTCTTCTTTTGAACTCATCAAGCCTGCATGGTCTGAACTATTTTGGTCAACACCCTGAGCTTTCTACTTAATTAGATCGTAAGCTGCTTGACTGTAGAGAGACATGTTTCATACTTCTTTGTATTTTTTCATAGTTTAATAAATGCTTTGCATCCTCTGTTTTAAATTAAGGAGTTTTCATTGATAGTGTTAATATAAGACCTAGTGGTAACAAGTAGTGAGATGTATATCATACACTATCTTTCTGTTACACCTCCACCCTTAGAAAGGTGCACAGACACAGCCCATCACCAGAAAGGAAATAATTTCACTCTCCAGCAACTGCATGTGCACACTGATTCTAAAAGACAGTAGAAACTACTTTTTTATGATTCTCATCAAGTTGCCCTTTAGCTGAAGCTGCGTCTGTCTCAGATGGGATCTGACTTCTCCGTGACCACTCATCTCCTCCCTGTTGTCTTTCCTGAATTCTGGAGGCTATTAGGTTCTGAGCTTTGTCCTGGGTTCCATCTTGAAAAGGGTGATGATTGATCCTGTCAGGCTGGGAAAATACTTTCAGCCTTCCGTTTATACCAGAGTAGGCCACCCACACACATAGCAAGCTTTCCTTTTGCTAATATTTAACCACCATCTTTGAGGGAATAATTTCGAGATTTGTTATGGCTAAAAAGTGACTGTCTCTTCTCTGCTTCACCTGTTGGAGTTTGGGAGTAAGGTGGAAAGAACAGAGGGGAAGAGAAAAGACATCCTGGTGGTGCCACAGTAAGGTAGGATTTCCACACGGAACGCTGGCCAGGTCAAGTCTTCTGAGCTTCAATTTACCAGTTATACCAATGTGATATGCTGTATATAGTTCTCGCTTTCAAGCTCTAGTATTCATTCATTTGCTCCTGGTTGCTGTATATCATGTTTGTTAGCAGCTGATCTCTGTTGGAGTTGGTACCTTGTATATTATAATATATACAAGTGCCTTGTCTGGAGTTGGGACATGTCCAACCTGTCATGAAGATTTCTGTTAAGGGGGAAATCTTTAATTCCTACACTGCTGACATGCTATCAGGGAATGAATAAACGATCTTTTAACTGCTGTGTTTTTAGAATAATCTTTTAAAATGGTAGCCAAGAAATAGGCTGTCAGGTGTTATTAATAGTAGTCTGAGTCCATAGAGAATCCTGAGGAAACATTCTCATGTGAGAGCTCATTATTCTACTGCTATGAGATACCTCGGAGCTATTTTTGCACACTTATCTGAGAAATGAAGAGAAACTTCTACTTGTAAGCTAAAAAAATAAAAACCCTCTGTAGTTGATGGATTTAATTTTTAGGTTTTAGTTTATATTCTATTTTTAGAAAAAGCCTTTTATTATGTTCTTTGCTACCATTCAGGAACATGCTGTCACTTATACATAGCAATGACGCTGAAAGAAGTAACAGGTTTCTCAATTTGTAAGTTAAACATCTTCACTTTTCTCTTTAAGCATGTGAATGAGGAAGTGTTCTGGAAGAGGACACATGACTAGGGGGTTGCAGAACCAGCCTGTGTTACAGACAGCCTGTGTCACAGACAGCCTTTGTTATAGACAGCCTGTGTCACAGACAGCCTATGTTACAGACAGCCTATGTCACAGAAACAGCCTGTGTCACAGACAGCCTGTGTCACAGAAACACCCTGTGTTACAGAGACAGCCTGTGTCACAGCCTGTGTCACAGAGACAGCCCGTGTCACAGAGACAGCTTGTGTTACAGAGACAGCCCATGTTACAGAGATAGCCTATGTCACAGACAGCCTATGTTACAGAGACAGCCTGTGTTACAGACAGCCTATGTCACAGAGACAGCCTGTGTCACAGACAGCCTGTGTTACAGAAACAGCCTATGTTACAGAGACAGCCTGTGTTACAGAGACAGCCTGTGTTACAGAGACAGCCTGTGTTATAGAGACAGCCTGTGTCGTAGACAGCCTGTGTCATAGACGCTTGTGTTACAGCCGGCCTGCGTTATAGCCGGCCTGTGTTACAGACAGCCTGTATTACAGACAGCTTGCATTACAGACGGCCTGCATTGGACAGTCTGTGTTACAGACAGCCCATGTTACAGCCAGCCTGCGTTACAGACAGCCTGTGTTGAACAGCCTGCGTTACAAACATCCTGTGTTGGACAGCCTGTGTTACAGACATCCTGTGTTGGACAGCCTGTGTTATAGACATCCTGTGTTGGACAGCCTGTGTTGTAGACAGCCTGTGTTGGACAGCCTGCATTACAGACAGCCTGTGTTATAGACAGCCTGCGTTACAGACACCTGCATTGAAACAACTGTCATGGAACCAACGAGCCTCAGTTGGTTTTGTGACAGTTGTTAAAATACAGAGAGACTGGACTATGGCCTGATGTTCTATAATACCTTTGAGTGCTTTGCATTATTTGCTCATAGTTTAATTTAAACGTCCCTATAGACATTGACAAGACAAAAGTGCATCTTGGAAGTTCTCTTGGTTTTCAGTCTGACAGAGGAAGCCATCTAGAAGAATTCCCCAGTATGACATAGAAACCTTATTCCAGGCATCAATTGCTCACCTCACTGCAGACCTGCAGATTACTCGGTTATTCTGTGGCCCCCATGATTGTGGAGTGGAATTCCACCCCAGGCTGCCCCCCTCCCCCCATCCTGAGTTGCTGCACTTCCCGTGTTGCTAAGGACCGGCGTGTCCCGTTTGCGCAGTGTTTCCCAAAGCTGGCGTGGGCTTCCTGTTGTCACATTTAGTTACGTTTCTTATAAATGTTTTTCAGATAGCCTCATTACTATGAAAAGAACTTAGAAAAGCAGAAAAATGTTTCTATTCAAGCTGATCATACTTGTTTGGTATGACCTTAAAAAACACATAGATAAATAGTTTCAGGCACAATGTAAGTCATGGCTTAGAGCCTTTATTTTTTTGTGTATTTTTAAATTCAGAATATTATGTGGGTATGAATGTTTGGGTTACATGAATTTCTTTTGTGCAGTTTGAGTCCAAGTTGAAAGTGTGCCCATCACGGGGTGGGGGGGTGGGGAGTGTTGTACCCATTAGGTGTGAATTTGCCCCTCCCCTCTGGCCCCAGTACCTTTAGGCCAAGATTCATGTTAACTTTGAAGAAGGAACTAGAATCCTCTGTATGACACCCAAGGAAAGTCCCTTCTGAATGTTACAGCATTTGACATTCCTTGTCTTTAAGTCCCCCAATTAATTAGTTAATTTTTTCAGAATTTAGACTTTCTATTATTGTAATAATTTTTCTAGTTTCTAGAAATATGCAAAAAAGATCTGTGGAATTATTGTTAGTGACTAAATCATGATGATCAACACAATTATGTAATATTAATGTCCTTGGTTGACAGTCATAACAATGAGCCACTTGTTAAGCAAAATGCACCTGGTCCACTCTGGTTTGGAGAGGAGTGTGATGATTAATTTATGTGTCACCTTGGAAGGTGTTTTTGAATAAGATTAATGTTTAAATTGGTGAGCTATGGGTAAGTGGATTGTCCTCCCTTCTGTGGGTGGGCCTCACATTAGGCTCCAGTGTTCTCTTTGAACTTCACCTGCAGCTCTCCTGGGTCTGCAGGCGACTGGCCCACACTGCAGATTTCGGACTTGTCAGCCTTCATAATCATTTGAACTAGTTCCTTATAATAAATCTCTTTCTATTCTGCCTCTGGTAGTTTCTTAATTTAAAAAAAAAAAAAATCTCTATACATTCTGTTAGTTCTTTTTCTCCAGTGAACTCTGACTAATCCAAGGGGTCACTCCTATAAAGTGATAGGCTGTATAAAAGTATAACGTATAAAGTATCAGTCACATTCAAAATATGAAGAGATATACATGGAACTGTCTAATGTGACTAAAATGTTTAAATATTCCTTACGAATGTGATTATTTTAACTGGCTCTAAAATTCTGTCTTTAAAAATGTAAAGTCCTTACGTTTCTACTTTTTGCCTTCACAAAATTAAAAAGGCTTAAAATTTAACAACAATAACAATGTTTAAGATAAGGACTAGAAACAAAAACCTTGTAAAGATGGAACAAAGACAAATACATTCAGAAAAGAAATCAGGCAATTGCTGCAGCAAGTATTAAGCAATAATAATAGTAATGCAAAAAGTGGAAACCTAATAAACACATGTATATGTAAAAATAAAAAAAGTCCTTAGAAAAAGGAAAAGCTTAAAGTTTACTTTTTATAATTTCATAAGCAATTTGCATTTTGTGATAGTATAAATAAATCCCTATGGTTAAAAACAATCTGTAAACCATGAAACTGAATTCTTTACAAGTTTAAAGAAAACTTAGGAAATTTTATTTAGATATCAAATTCAAAGAAACTGAGAAACTAAAGAACTGAGAATCAATGCTTGTTAACCAAGGACTAATGTTAAAAAATATTTAAAATTAGAAAGCTTTGAATATTTAAAGGACCCAGTGATTCTTAACTAAAGCAGAGACTGCTAATTTCAGGAGCTTGGGTCCTGAAGAAAAGAGAGAACCTATGTTGGGTTCATCAAAACCTTATTCTCAGCTAGCAAAAATCTGTTCTCTCTTTGTTATTTAGTAATAGACATAATAGAGCCCCTGACCTCCTGGGCATGTGGATGGCTGGAATGAAGACTTCCTCTTCCTGTGTGCTGGCACTGAGGCTTGGCCGTGTGGCTGAGGGAGTCCTGGCGAGGTGGGCACATGTGGCTGCGGGAGTCCTGGCTGGTGGGCAGCGAGGTGGGCACATGTGGCTGAGGGAGGACTGGCTGGTGGGCGGCGAGGTGGGCACATGTGGCTGCGGGCGTCCTGGCTGGTGGGCGGCGAGGTGGGCACATGTGGCTGAGGGAGGACTGGCTGGTGGGCGGCGAGGTGGGCACATGTGCCTGAGGGAGTCCTGGCTGGTGGGCGGCGAGGTGGGCACATGTGGCTGAGGGCGTCCTGGCTGGTGGGCGGCGAGGTGGGCACATGTGGCTGAGGGAGTCCTGGCTGGTGGGCGGCGAGGTGGGCACTACAGCTTTGAGGCAGGATCTTGGAGGAGGCAGAAGCTTTCCCTGAGGGGACAAAGCAACAGGCCGACAGAAAGCAGGTGCCTGATTCAGGGATGGCCATCCC
>CAUYPK010150601.1:0-10961 GCA_963574355.1 Loris lydekkerianus | reverse complement strand
AAGTGTATTCTCACCAATCCCCCTCCTTCCACCCACCTCCCCCCTCCCTCCCCTCCCTTTCCCCCTTCCCCCTATTCCTACGTTGCAAATGAATCATTTTATTTAAGTTGAGAAAAGTGTATCTTTTTCTTTTGCAGTTTTTGGCCAGGGCTGGGTTTGAACCCACCACCTCTGGCATATGGGGCCAGCGCCCTGCTCCTTTGAGCCATAGGTGCCACCCAAGAAAACTGGATCTTTTTCATGGTTTCTTGTGGGGGGTGAATAGAGAAGCTAAATTTTTTAGTAACTCTTAAAAAATCTCATATAATGTTAGCAACTGACCAACTACTCTTCAAATTTCATATGCATCAGAAAAGTAGCTAATAAAACACACAGTTCTCTGAAACATTACCTGGATTCTTTCTCCTTTTTCCACAAAAATAAAACTACTCCCCCCCCTTTTTTTTTCTTTTTTGAAGAGGGATGAGGATTATGCAGGAAATTTGGCAACATACATGAACATATGAGAAAGCCAATCATGTAACTAAAGGGTTGTCAATCACCAGAATTGTTCACTTAGGAGAACTTCAAACTTTGGGACTAAAGCTTCTAAATCATAACCATCACCATCCACAGATGCTTCATCTGCCTGGAGGGCAATGGGCTCAGCCTTGTTGACTGCACTAAAGAGCTCAGGAAAAGAGAGGCTCCTTGGCACTCATCTGAGGCCACAGAGGAAAAACCCCAGGTCCTGCCCCCGCAGACCAGGGAAAAGAGGAGGTAGATGTCCATGTAGCCTGCAAGAAGCCATAGAGACCCATGGCTGTGGGGGGAACAGATGAGAAAGAGGAACTCCTACCACCTCACCAGGTTCTGGACGCAGAGGTAAGCTGTGAATGGCCCTGCAGTGCCAAAACTAGGTTCTCAGTTCAAATTGCAGAAACAAGAGGAAGCTGGGGTGGCGAGGCCACTGCATGGCGGTGAGGGTGAAGGTATAGCTCCTTGG
The DNA here is from genome assembly GCA_963574355.1 of Loris lydekkerianus. NCBI lineage: Eukaryota > Metazoa > Chordata > Mammalia > Primates > Lorisidae > Loris > Loris lydekkerianus. The sequence goes on along the minus strand of CAUYPK010150601.1, from coordinate 9,976 downwards.
CTGCCTTCCAGGTCTGCTGCAACCCAAAGGGCCTCTCAGGTAGGTGTGATCCGGGTTACTCGTAAGATAGAGTCACAGCACAGTTCAAAGAGACTGAATGGATATCTCACCTCTAGAACCAAGACTTTCTAAGGTTTCCCCTATCATTTGCTCAGTATCCAGTGAGAAATGCCAGCATCACCTGGGAATTTGTCCATGAATTCAAACTCTCAGCCTCCACCCAGCCTATGAATCTATGAAATTTCAGAAAGGGGCCCAGAAATCTGACCTCAGGAGCCCCTCATTAAGATTCTGATGTGCTCAGTTTAAGAACTACTGAGCTTTCTAGAGCAACACAGGGAGAAATAGCCTGAATACAACATCTAGACATTAGGTCACAAATTGGAGCCTGACTAGAAGAAACCCTCCCTGCTCACAGCAGGTTTCCTCTCCTAAATTACTCTGCTCAGTAGCCTTTGCCAAAACCTGCCCTCTGACACGCAGCAGAATGAGGTGAGGACACACTGTGAATAGCCGTCCACATCTATCCCCTGGCCTTTGCAGTGCCTGAAAACTGCACATAATTTAAGGGCCTGCATTTCACACGTTTCTTATTAACACCACAAGCTCAAGCAAATATGGACTAATGCAACAGCAAGTGAGTCTAAACACAGGCACTTATATCAGTAAGGTCTGGTTTCTTGTAGATCACCAACTCGGAGGACGTGCACTGACTCAAAGTCAGAAAGGAGGCAGAAAATTTATGCTGAGCAGATGCCAAGACTTTGCCACATGCTTACAGTAAGAGAAATGGAGAGCAGAGAAAATTATTTTTAAATCTTCTTTCCTTGAGAACTAACTTAATGTCCTTGCTTTAAGATTTTAGGTGAACATTTTTTCCGTGAAAGACAAAGGTAAACACAGAATAGTAACATGACACGTGCCCATTAAAGGGTAAAGATCATCTGTCTTCTGTGGACAGGAATTATCTTCAATCACAAAATTCAAGTAGATCACCTTTTGATAAAGCTATTTTCGTCATGAGCTGTTGATAATGTATCATTTCTACCCACAGCTGAGACAAACACATCAGCTATCAGAATTTCTCAATAGCTCTTGGTTGCTGACAAAGTCAGCAATGGCAACGTGTGTTAGCCTGACTCTGACTGTGTTCACCCAAAGGGAAAGTGGGAAGAGAAGGTCAGACTGCAGGGTGGTGAGACCATGAAAGTGATGGACCCTTCTGGAATGGAGGTGGGTCCAAACACCAGGGGCATGTGCTTATGACTGAACTGTGTGACACTCAGAGCTAAGTGCTGTCACCTGTCAAAGGAGGAGCATGGGGCAGTTAAGTGTGAGATGGTCAACAACAAGTAACTACCCATATTATTGCTAATAAGCACCATTTCTACTTTCCATCTGTGTATCAGATACTGATAAAAATCAACCCTTGTCCCTCCACTCCCACCTCCATTATTTGGTGGAACAGCAGCTCTGGCCTAGTAGCTCCCAGCCCTGGGTGTACAGTAGAGACATTTGAAGAGTGAAAACAAAACCACCTGCCACTCTGCAGAGCACCTGGGTCACAGTTCTCAGAGGCAGCTCTGGCCATGAGTGACTCTGATGTGCTAGAAAGCTGACAAACACTGTTCCAAATGAATTCTTTACAGAAACCAACTTGGGGCAAACTGGCTACTCTAGGGCTGGGTCATTTAGTGGACCTAGCTGCTCTACTCTGAAGGGTCAGGAGGAAGACCCAGCCTTACCCACCTTAGCATTCATGGGAAATGTCTAGTAAACTGTCCGAGGTAACTTAGGATTGTGGGCTGGATGGAGGAAAGGCTTTTTAAGTACAAGATAACCAGCTTTTCTCCTTGGCTAGCCCACAGTTCTCGGTTACTTTTGATGTCTATCTCAAGGCTCGTGATCAGACAGTTCCTCTCTCCCCTGCCAAATGGTAACCAGAAAGTAGTCAATTAAGTGCTTGTTTGTCCTGTACACCTTCAGGTTTACCCACAAAGGGGTCAGAGAAATGCAAATCAAAACCACTCTGAGACATCTCCTAATCCCAGTGAGAACAGCCCACATCACAGTCTCAAGGCTGCAGATGCTGGCAGGGACATGGAGAGAACACTTTTACACTGCTGGTGAGACTGCAAACTAATTCAATCTTTTTTGGAAGGAAGTATGGAGAACCCTCAAAGAACTCAAATTAGTCCTCCCATTTGATCCTGCAATCCCATTACTAGGCCTCTTCCCAGAAGAAACAAAATCATTTTATCATAAGGACACTTGCACTAGACTATTGATTGCAGCTCAATTTACAATCACCAAAATGTGGTAACAACCTAAAAGCCCACCAACACAGGAATGGATTAACAAACTGGCATATGTATATCATGGAATACTATTCAGCTATTAAAAAAGATGGAGATTTTATATCTTTTTTATTAACCTGGGTGGAGTTGAAACATTCTTTTTAGTAAAGTATCACAAGAATGGTGAAGAATCCAATGTACTCAATACTAATATGACCCAGTGGATGATCTAATACACACCCTCATGAGAGAAAAACTCAAATCAATTCAAGGTAGGGGGAGGGGGAATGAGGGAGCAGGGATGTGGGGGGATGTGGGATTACAGTTTATGGCACCTCTTGGGGGCGGGACACAATTATAAGAGGGACTTTACCTAACAAATGCAATCAGGGTGACCTAATTCTTTGTACCTTCAATGAACCCCAAACAATAAAAATAAAAATAAAAATAAAACCTTCCCTCCTCCTTTGTCCACCACACTAGCAGCTGTATGAGGAGTCACTGAGCCAGAACTTGGAACGTAAACTTGAAACTAGGACAATCAGGAAAGATTTGGCTTATTATATGGGAGGGGAAGGGAGCAAGAGAGGCGTGTTCAGGTGCCCTGTAGAAGCAAGGCCTCTGCTTTTTCTACTGTTATGGTGACTTCCACAGTCTCATAAGGCAGGATTTATCCTTTAAATTGAAATATAAAATTTTAGAAGAGGAAAACCACCACTTTAGAGAGCAAATAAGAGGTCTAATGTTTGCTTCGACCCCATTAATCAACATTACCTGGCACTCAACAGAAGGCCGAGTCAGATGCAGTAGACGCCTCCACTCAGCTCTTACTCACTGCACCACGTCATCATCTGGGGACTACACGATTCTCTAGTCATCATCTCGGGACTATGTGATTCTTCAGTAGGGGACCTCTTGTAATAATTGCCACAGAAGTTTTAGGAGACATGTATTCATACAAGACGTGTTTGTGTGATGCTACGTCATTGGCCAGAAAAGTGGCCGCCTTCACGATGCTGTTCTCACAGAAAAACAAGTCACTTCGTGATGGCGTTTCCAGAAATGTGCCAAGGCACAAAATAGGGTTTCCCTGGGGTCCTCCAAGCAAGTCAAGATCACTCTGGGTATTATATGCTATTGCAAATCTTTCTCTTTTTTTGCCCTAGACCAATTCAAAAAGTCAAAAACTCAAACAAACAAACAAACAAAAAACAAATAAAAAACCCCCCTTCAAAACCTGGACAAAAGTCTTATTTTTATTGTTAGGAAAGTCATTAACTATTACCTCAGTAAAGGATGTCAAATCCTATTTTTATCATTGATCCTTTTCAAGTTCAAAATGTCTGAACTTAGATATATTTAAAATATGGCTACTAATAAAATCAATCATCTTTGCATTGTTTACTTTGGTTTTATTGCAAACTTTAGAGTGAGCACAATTCAGAAGGTCACCCCAGCAGTGCAGAATCTGAACAGAACACGATTCCAGATCCTGTTGGCTTTAACTTAGAATAACAGCTCTGATTTCTCCTATAACACTCCTAAAAATAATGTCTTATGAATAGACAGAAACCTTAGGGGGGATCTTACTGAGTTTCACAGTGATATGGCTTTAAAAGATTATGCATTTTAATTCCAAACAAGTCTATTAACAGAACAACAGCAGGTCCACAAAGCCTTGGATGTTGGCTGGTATTTTACTCAAGTTAGTGGATACAGTGCCCACAAAGCTATTTGAGACTATCAGAGTCAATGAACTTCCTCCTGCCCATTTCTTCCCTCTTCAAGTTCACTAATAGCCTTCAAAAGGTAATTTGCTCCAAGAGTTTAACAGTTCCCATCAATTGAACAATCTGTCTCTAAGATATATTCAACTGAAGAAGCTGACCCTAGATATTTGCACTAAAATATACCTAAACCAGAATTTAAAACATCACATTAGCTGATAGAAGCTGTTCTGACACACAGGGACAAACTGTTTAATGCTTAGAGTGGCCCTATGAGCCTTAACTAGGCATTGCAATGTAGGCAGCACAGTTTGGGCAAAACAGTCAATTCAACAATCAGCTCAAGAGTTTAACCCAGGTGACAGATTGTCCAACTGACCCCACAGTTCCATGACTGCACTGGCACCCCCTCGTCCAGCATCACAGCTGGGGACGTGAGTACTCAGGAGCCACAGACAGCAAGTTACATGGCTTCAAGAAGTCAACATCTAGAAAGCTGGAAGCACTGACAATAATAGGTTGCAGTGTATATTGAAATAAACATCTGCTGGGAGAGATGAAATGACATGAAATTTTTCTCAAAACTAAAATCACTAAAAATTTCGATTTTAATTTGCCCCATGGGGGTTGATTACAATTGAGGAATTTGATCCACACAAACTGTTCAACAAATTAAACAACTTAGTTATGATGAACATAGACATTTCACTCTAAGTGCCTTTCCGGGACCAGGAGCAGCTCAAGAGGGAAACCTCAGACCAAGCTCACAGATGAAGGGGTGAGAAATAGGAGGTGAGAAACAGGGCGTGGTAAGACAGCAAGTCAGGACACCTGCTTCTGTAGACTCACTGCCTGTCCTTGTCTAGAATCATTGTTAAACTTCTCGTGGCCTTTGAAAGGGCCTGCAGGAAGAATATAAGAGAACGTGTTGTCTAGATCTCTTCATGCCTGTAAAAGGCCATGGCTGCCAATAAACGTGGAGCGTGGTTTAGTGAGGTCTCAAAAACTCTATCTCTTTCCAGCTAAAGATATTCAGTCTCCTGTAAATGTCACTACTTATCTGATATCCTGCCATGACACTCCAGACAGGAGACAGGAGAAAAAGCGACTGGCTCTTGCAGATTCTATTCCTACCTCTCACTGTCTGACTTTGCCAGGAGCCGGTTCAGTTCTGGAACACTTCAAAAAACATGTCTTCAGCACTGAATTTCTAGAATATGGATTCAAATTTAAACTGCCAGGGCAGGGCTCCATTCAGACTGAGCCCAGACATGTGACTCCCACCTCACTCTTCCGATATTACCCACTGGGCCTCAGTTTTTTCCTCTGCACGGTGGAAAACAACCAATCATGTTGATAAAAGCTTCCAGATTCCAGATTTTAAAAGAATAATGTTTTTAGAATAGAAGTAGAGAAGGATAGAGAAAAAACACTAGTATTTTGGGCTCTTGGGTATAGGCTTGTGTTTTAAGAGAGGTTACTTGATCTAAGGTTCCCGAACACCTATAAAATAGAGAACATAATAACTTTTCCTATTGATGTTATTTTAAATATTAAATGATGTACAGTGTCACGTAAAGGCCCTACTATAACATCTGGGACATAATAAGTATGTGGGAAATGGTGGTGATTACTATGTATCAAAATGGATTTTATTAAGAAAACTCAAACATGCTAGGCATCAGACCCCATTTACCCACCATTGCTAGTAATATTATAGATTACTAGCAATATTATAATATTAAAATAATATTATAAACCTTTCCCAATAGTCTTTGTCTTTATTTTCCAGAATCTTAACTTTAAGAAAAGACGATCTCTACAGAATATAGGTATTAAGTATTTTTCTCTGAAACAGCCACATACTCATCCCCAGACTGTGAAAGCAGTGGCACTGTGACCACTAAGCTTACACATGGCTGGACAGAAAACACTGTGACAAGGGACAGTGGTCTCTGCATGAAGAGTTAATTTAGAGAAAACAGCCAGAGGAGGAGAAGGGAAGGAACGGGACATGGAACATGATGAATTCCACAAGTCCATAGAAGCAAGCGATTGGTGCTCTGAGGTAGTCTATCCAAGACCGTGAACACTAGTTATCTTCTTAGAATTCCATTTAATTCACCCATTGTCTTTTTCACTATGCCTGTCTGTGTTTTCACTCTCATATTCTGCTGCAGAGACTATGATGCACATCCTTGACTCTTCACAATCTTAGTGCTGAAAACTGACAACTCTTACGACCAGTATTAGTGTAACCGCCCACCCCCGGGATGCTGGGCTTTCCACCATGACTAACATGTCACACACACCACCCCCACACAAGCCCACTAGACCATGTTATAAGTTTTGCTATAAATCATCGAATGCATTTTATTTTTTTTAGTAGTTTTTTTTTTGTATTAAATTGTAAACACATAGACCATGTATATATTAATGCATTTATGGGGTACAATGTGCTGATTTCATAGAATTAGGAAGGCTTACATCACAATGGTTAATATATACCTCATCTCATTTACTTAATTATTGTGTTAAGACATTTATACTCTATACTAATAGATCCAACATGTACCCTTGCAATATGCACCGTAGGTGTGATCCCACCATTCACCCTCCTTCAATCCATTTTAAATAGAAAGGAAACAGACTTTTTTACTGGGACAAGTATCAACCACTTCTGATTCTACATATTATATTCTTGAAAATTCCAAACTTCTCTCTTATATTATTTTCCCATAACTTGAAGAACTTTCTTTAGCATTTCTTGTAGTGCAGATCTGCTTGTGATAAATTTTTTTATGTTTCTTTTTATTTAAAAATATATTAGCCTCTGTTCTCAAAGGATATTTTCCTGGATGTAGATTTCTGGCTTGACAGGGACCCCTCCCTCCTCTAGAATTTCACAGATGCTGTCCAACTCTCTGCCTTGCTGGCCTCACCTGGCAAGTGCAGAACCAGTCACCCTGAGAACAGTATAGCCTCATCTGAATGTTTTCAAGACTTTCTCTTTGGTTTTTAGCAATTTGACTATGATATGCTTTGGTGTGACATTTTTTGTATTTATATTATTTGGGATAATTGAGCTCTTTGAACCTGTAAATTTATGGTTTTCATGAAATTTGCAAGCAATTTGGCCATTACCTCTTCAATATTTTTTTCTGTTCCATTTTCCATCTCTCCTTTCCTTCTGAAAGTAATTAAACACATATTAATCTTTGATTTATTTCCCCCCATACATTTAGGGTTCTGTTTACTTTTTAAAATACTTTCTTTTTTTAAAATCAGGGATTATCTCTATTGATTTATTCTGTGGTTCACTAATTGTTTCACCTATTACTTGTATTTTCTATTAAGTCCATCCAGATGATTTTATTTCAAATATTATATATTTTAGAGCCGAACTTTTTGTTGATTTTAATATTGTGTATTTTCTTGCTGAAATTCCCAATATTTTCCTTCACATATTTAAGAATATTTTCCTTTATGTCAACTATAATGGGTGCTTTAGAATCAATGTCTAATCACTCAGTAGCTAAATCATCTCAGAGCTAGCTTCTATCTACTTTCCTTTGAGAATGGGACACATTTTCCAGGTTTGTAGAGACTCTGGATTCTGTTATATTCCTTTGAACAATGTTAGCGTTTTCTTTAATAGACAACTGGCTTTATTAAACAGTCTGCTCCACCTTCTCTGCAATATGCATCACATCAAATCTCAGTCTAGCACTTTCATCCCTGTTGGTGGCTTGGCCAACTCTCCTTTCTGAGTTTTGCCTCTTATCTGCAGGTGGCTACAGTCTCCTGGGGCTCTGTCCTCTTGCTACTCAGGCAAGGACAGCAATTTTTATCACAACTATGACCTGTTCTCAGCACACAGCTGTAAAAACAGACAATGTGCCCCCACAAATCCTTTCAGCATGTACCTACTGTCCACAAAACTAGCCTGCCTTTTTCTCCACTATAACCTTCAGGTAGCTGCTGTCTATATTTTCCCCAAGTTTATCATTGTCATCTGTAAAAAGGTTAATGTGTTTAAAGCTTACTCCATCGTACTACTGGAAACCACAAATACCCAGATTATTAAAATACCTATAATCTAGGCCAGGTGTGGTGTCTCACTTCTGTAATCCCAGCACTCTAGGAGGCTGAGGCAGGAGGATCACTTCAGCCCTAGAGTTTGAGGTTGCTGTGAGCTATAATGCCATGAGACTCTACCCAGGGCAACAGAGAGAGACTCTGTCTCACAAAAACAAACAAACAAACAAACAAACAAACAAACAAAAAACAACACTACATCTCAAGAATCAAACTTTAAATGATAAATACAGCTTACCAAGTCTTTTTGTGTCCACAGCAGTCTCTCATTACCCTACTCTTACAAGAGTCACACTGGGTCTAACCACTGGGGCAAATGGGCACCCACCATTGTGCATTCCAACTCATCCTTAGGCCCTCGGTCGTGCCTGGTCTCCACTCAACATGTCTTTGTTGCTCACATGTCTGGTGTGCAACCCTGGTCAACTAGACAGCTCCAGGAGGCAGTGACACAACACCAAATCCTCTGAATCCTGTCAAGGAATAAACCTCAGCTTGGAGCTAATATGCTTTTAACACTTTCAAATAGTGGCTAATTTCCCCTTTTTGCTGTAGAGATAGCAGGTCTCATGTGAACAATCTTCCCTAGACAAGAGGAGCTAGCTCAGCAGTTCTCAACCTGTGGGTTGTGACCCTTTTGGACTGCATTAAAGGTTCACAGCATTAGGAAGGCTGAGAACCAGTGATCTAGCTGGAAATGGGAGACATTATTTTGCTTTTATTCCATGTGTTTTCAGAGTTACTATCTATTTAGGGGTACTATTTTCCATTTCTAATAATGATATAAAGCTTACTTTTTAAAATCACAATTCATAGGAAGTGAATTAATTCAAAGAAAAATAACAACTCACAAGACCAAACACAGATCAGAATGGGATGAACACATGCTAACTCTAGATTCTGTCACAGATACACACCAGTCCCACATCTCAGGAGCTAGCACCACAGAGCTCAGTTCTTGCTCATGAAAATGCCGGTAACACTACTTGTGTGTTTCTGGTCTGTGGTTAGTTCTCGATGTGCTTGTCAGGGACTGAGGGTGACCAAGGCTCTGTCTTCCTTAGCAGACTCCAAAATCACTCTGAGCATGTCTGGCGAGCAGACAGAAGACAGAGAAAGGGGAACAAATAGCACGGCAGACAGCGGGGTGGCTTTACGGGCCAAGCTTGGAAGAGATGCATGTGCCCTACCCCCACCCCCTTCCACGGCTGGAACCAACTTAGTCTGTGGCTACACTTGCCCATGAGGCAGGGAATGGGTCCAGTTTTGTGCCCAGAACAGACAGCTTTGGTTCTCTGTGACCATACAGCTTGGAAATGAGGTGCTTAGTTACATTCCCCCAAAAGCAGAGGAAAAGTAGTAGCCACCACTTCTCAGGACACACACCCACTCCCACCCATGCAGATTTTGAATGTAAGTATCTTTCCTTCATCCAGTTCTGGCTTCTGCCTGAGAAATGCAGATAGGGGAGAATGGCCCCGTCCACCTGTCAGACTCCTGCCCCTTCTAACCCTCAGATTCCAGCCCCGTCCACCCCTCAGACTCCTGTCCTGTCAACCCTCAGATTCCCACCAGTCCACACCTCAGATTCCTGCCCTGTCCACCCCTCAGACTCTTGCCCTGTCCACCCCGCAGACTCCTGTCCTGTCAACCCTCAGATTCCAACCTGTCCACCCCTCAGATTCCTGCCCCATCCACCCCTCAGACTCCTGCCCCGTCCACCCCTCAGACTCCTGTCCTGTCAACCCTCAGATTCCAACCTGTCCACCCCTCAGATTCCTGCCCCGTCCCCCCCTCAGACTCCTGTCCTGTCAACCCTCAGCTTCCCACCCGTCCCCCCCCCAGCTTCCTGCC
>CAUYPK010150600.1:17500-19635 GCA_963574355.1 Loris lydekkerianus | reverse complement strand
ACCCGGTGGGGGAGTAAGAAAAAAAAAAAAAAAAAAAAAAAGCATTCTGAAAGCATTTTCTTATGAAGTAATCATCAACAGTGCGTTTCATTAGCCCTGCCCAGACCAAGACTATTTTACAAAACTGCATACCTTCTTCAGTGTTTGTTTATTTGACATCCTGGTCGTATGGCAGTAGAGGAAACTTTGGTTTTTATTCATTTAGGAAATTTTCTACACCTCTCCCTAGTGAAGATTTCTCTCAACAGAAGAAAAGTGCTCAGACTTCACCTGTTTCACCTGGCTAGACACTCATTCAGACCCAGGGCAAAGCCCAGATCTAGCAATAGCGCGCCACGCCTGGCTGCGGTGCAGTGGGGAGTGGGGGTAGGGGTGGGTGGGGAGGTACAGGAATGCATCACTACTGTTAGAAATTAAAGTTGATGGGAGTTGCATTCTAATCCGGCCAGAGCTGCGCCTGCCGGGTGCAACCACAGCACGGCGGGCGCTGTGGGTCGAGCTCGGTCTCACGGAGGGTGAGCTGAGAGCTCCCGCCAGCCCGCGCTGAGGGGAGAAGAGGAGTCCGCCGCTACCCCACACCCGGCGTGCGAAAACGCCGTCCTGTCCTCAAAGATTATTTCACAGAAGAACGGAAGGCAGGTACCCCAGAGGTCTCCCAGGAGAAAACCCCAGGTAGAAGTGGTGACAGGAGGCTCCGGTCCCGCCACTCACCTTCTGCTGTCTCCGGGCCATGTCGGTGGGCTGCTTGGCGTTGAAGGGGTACGCGATGCACCTCACCACGAAGACGTAGAGCTGCAAGCGGATCCTCCGCTCCTGCTCTTCGTCCAGCTGCCGTTCCGGCTCGTCTCGTCCCTCGCTGAGCACCGAGGGGCTCGGGCTCACGGGTCTGGCCGCGCCGCCGCCGCCCGCGCGTCCCAGCGCGTCCCGCCGCCCTTCCCGAGCCGCGGCCGGCGGAGCTCGCTGCGAGCCGCCCGCCGCCACCAGCACATCGCGGCTCTCCTCTTCCAGCCCCTCGTCCGACTCCTCTTCGCTGGAAGACGGGTCCAGCATGGTGCTCGGGGGACCCTGCCGCTCGGCTCGCTGCCCCCAGGCGCTTCACCCCTGGCGGCGGCACCTGCAGGTCCGGAGGAGTCGCTGGACCGGCAGTAGCGGCCGCAGAACGAAAGGGAAACTGGCCAGGGCTTTCCGGACACGTCGAGTTAGACACAGGAGTGTTTCCTACCACCGGGCGAAAGGGGCGGGCAGGAGCGAGGAGGAGGGCTGGGAGGGGGGAGCGGGAGCCGCCGGAGGGAATAGGCGGAGCGCGGGGGACGAGCCTGAGCGCCCGGGGAGCTGCTCCGCCAGCCCCCGGCGCGCCGGCCCTGCGGTCGGGCAGAACCCGCCGGGGGAGCGGAGTGTCCGGAGCGCTCGGACTCAGGTGGGGAACCTGTGGCGCCTACAACTAGCAACACGTGGAGTGGAAGGTGGAGGCGCTGGGCGGCCGAGTGCGCGTGCGCGCGCCGCTGCCGGGGCCCGGGCGGCGGGGCTCCCGGAGCTCTCAGTCTGCTAAAGCAGGGGGTCCCCACACCCGGGGCGTCCTCACCCGGGGCTGCTTGGACTGCCCTGAGCCCACCACACATCATCTTCTCCTCCCTGAGGCTTCCTGGGGGAGATGCGAATGGGATAGAGGGACGGGGAGGGTTGGCCCCCGCGCCTGGGACTTCTCTCAGGCGCGAGCCTGATGCCCAGGGTTGAATCCAAGCGCGGAAAAGTGGGACTGGATCCGATCATCTCCAAATGTCGTTACGAGGAGACTTTGAAAAGTCTCTCGGCTTGCTCTTATGCTGAAGTCCAATTTATAAAAGTTGGCACGTAATGGAAAGAAAAGAAAAAACGAGGTTTACTTTTTGAACTCTTTCATCCCTGCAGACGCAAGAACAAGATAGGTTTGATATTTGTAAAATGACACTTTGATTCTGTTCACACATAGCTCGATTATTTTCTGGGTTGGGGTGAGATTTACTCAAAACAGGCTGTATATTGCAGACATTTATTCAGTAACGTGTGAGCGACCGCCGGGTATCCAACACTGTAGTTAGCCTTTTCCGAGCCCACGGTGCACTGAAGCTTTCAACACTTCGTCTCCGCTGGCTTTG
>CAUYPK010150600.1:0-12500 GCA_963574355.1 Loris lydekkerianus | reverse complement strand
TTAAAAATGATTCATGACCCCAAAGAACTTTTTTTTGGTGTAGTTATATTCATAAGTATTTCTCATATTAAAAATATAACTAAGAAAATTTAGAAGTAACTATTAATTCATTTAAATAAAAAATCTATTACTTAACAAACTGCATATTTTAATGAAAAATTCTACTGTATTTCCAAAATAAATAGTTGAGTGACAATAATGTTACTACTTTACATTCTAGAAATCTCTTTCATGTTTGGTTTAATATAATTAATCTGGATTCTCCTATCTTCTTCTGCTTCAATCTGCTGGGTACATTGTTTTGGTTGAAAATCTGACTTCATATAGCTATGTAGTTGAAAGAGGTGTATGTTAATAGCCTTTTTATATAATTGTGGATATTCTTTTATATTACACCAAAAGTCAACAAGTAGTAGTTTCTTAAAGGTTAGGCATGGTATGGAAAACCATATCAATAAACATTTCTTACCCCATGAAATTAAAAAATCTACTAGTCTATCTTGTAATACAAATGAGTCAATTACCTAAGCATGATTTTGTTATTTATTGGTCCTGCAGAAAACGTTGGCTCACTGACTTATACAGCAATTGCAAAGATTGACACATTTTATTAAACAGGATCAAAAAGATCACATTTGTCAATAATTACCAATCACATAAAAAAAGTCTTTACTAGAATACTGTTAAGCTCACAGTGGCAGATATAAGTTTTACAATATCCTACTTTTTGATTAAAAGCTTGAATTGTATTGCTGCCAACAGTACTGTCAGTTGTTTTCCTTAAAATGACAAGCTTGCTTTCCTCACTTTTAAGAAAATGTCAGCAAAATAGCCAAGTCTGAATAATTGTAATTTGTCTGTCAGTTGTTTTCTCAAGTAAAAATGGGGTTCCATGAAAAAGCAGCTAGTTCAGCTTGCAACTCAAACCATTGCTTCTCCTCCTGGAAACGACCATTGCACTTCATTAAGTTACAGAAGTGCTTGATGTGTACTTCCCATTTTGCCCCACAGGATATATTTAAAAATACACCCAGTCATTGAGGTTTAACAAAATTGATGATTTTTATTGCTTAACTGGAAGCTTTCCTAAGTGAAATTGGCTTTTGCCCCATGGGAGTGTGTAATGCTGAAGAACACGTGATAACTAGCACATTTTAGAGCCACTGCCTGGATTCTCGCTAAAACCAGCAGTTTTACCACCGCTGCTTCTCTACCCTCCATGCAATGTCAATACGGCGAAAAAGACAAAGTCTTAGTATTATGAAAATAGTCTCAGCAACTCCCAGGGGTTTGGGACCACATTTTAAGAACCCTTAGTCTTTAGGGTTATGTCTTTAATTTCACTATTGCACAATTAACATATTGTTAAAACTCAGCAAATACTTTCAAATATTCCTCTCTGCCTGACTTGAGGATAAAGTATGTGTTGAGTAAAAAGACACAGATCTTTTTGCACTTACAAACTCTGAAAATGTTTTAATTCCTATATTAAATAATCGGGTATCTAATTTTTCATGAATTTTTGTGTTATATGCCCTCTTTTATGAAACTATTGTATTCAGTTAGCAAGATAACTGCATAATATTAATGTATAAAATCCAATTTTTAAGTAAAGATGATTCTGCATTTGATAACTTGAATTTTTTTCATTTAACATCTAATATAATGCCTTGGATCTGAATTTAAACATCATGCCCTATTATAAATCTGAAAATTTCCCAAGTTTCTCATTAAGCTAACAAATGCCTTTCCACATCTCAGAAGTAAACACAAATATATATATATGATATGGTGAGAATTTTTCAACCTTATTTTTTTCTATTAGCATGGACATCTCAAATGTGGACATTATTAAATTTGTGACAAGTTACATTTGAAAGAAAATTTAAAGTCTAGAGGCTATCCTATATAGAATAGATTCCTAATGAGATGTTATTAGAACAACTACAATCATGTGAGGATAAAGTCAAGAGTTCTACATTGTTGTTTGTAGTAAACATTACATTTTTACTTCTCACCTTAAAGAAAGAAACATGAAAATGCGCTAATAAAAATAAGCACGTAAGAACCCTTTTATTACGCTATTCTTTTCATATAATTTAGCTGTGGGGGAAAATGAGTCAAAACCGAATAGGACTATGTATATGTTTGTGTATATGTGTGAGGGAGAGGAAGGGGCAGACAGAGAGAGAGGTAGGGAGAGAGAATGCATTACAAGTGCTCTCTACCGTGAGAAGACTGTTCATATCTTTATAATTCACCTCCTGTATTTTATTCATCAAAATTATGACCCCAAAGAAATATGTGTTAAAGCAAGAATACTATTTAAAACCATACCACATGAATAAACTCTAGAGAGTCCAGAAACACTGAAAATTTTATTATACTCGTGGACTTTTTTCCAAAATGAGGACCCAAAATTCGTATCATAGGGTCTTAGATACGAAAAAGCTAAGAACTGCTGTATCTGTGTCTTGGTTAGAGGGCATAATTCTGCACTATTTGACCTGGATAAATCATAAAATGCCTCGGGTCCATATTTGGTAACTAAGGTGAACTAAAGATTAAGGCTATGAACTATACATACATAACCATGCCTCAGTAATGCATTGGGAGAGTTTTGTCCATCAATTTTTTTTTTTTATAACGTCCTTAGACTGGCTGTATATTCTACATTAAAATAACAAAAAATGGTATTAGGATGTGTTTATTTTTAAATATCTCCATATAAAATCTGAACAAAAATAATGAGCATAAATTACTTATAAAAATAAAGTGCAAGATTAAATATAAGGAGACTTTATTACTAGTTACACGGTTTCAGAAGACAGTTTAATAGGTTTATTATCATATCTAAGTGTTTCAGCACTCTTTAGGAAGTGTGGCCCATGCCTAGTAAAAACATTTCTACTTCCCGCTGGTTCCCTGAGCGTCCTCGAAGGGTGATACTCAGTGATGTCTCAAGTCCTTTAAAGACTGAAAATATTCTTGGCCAAATGTCTTGCTTCACAAAGTTATGATTTGTATTGTAATAACAGGTATTTGATTTTTTTCTTAGTAGAATTAATGATTTTTAAATGAGGAAGAAATTATACTTTTTCTGTGCTTTTATTTAACATGCCATCACAAATACACCTGTATACCCACAAGAATCTACACATACACTGGGTTTATTCAATACTGTATCATTTTTCCTTGATATTAAAATGTTCTCTTCCCACGGTATTTTTATTGACGAAGTTTTTTATTCCTAAACTAAAAAATATTTTTTGCATTTCCAAATTTTACAAATATAGAAATATCCATAAGATGGTGCTGTATCTTTAATTTAATCTGGTCAGATACTTGAATGCTAAGTACATTCATTACAAATGTGGTTAAAAGACTGGGTTAAGAGTTTAATCTTCAATAAATCTTATGCTGAGCAACCGACCGTATAAGTGTAATCAGAATCTTTTAAGTAACACATTTTGCACATGTCATATAATTGCTAAAGTATCTTATTCCTGATCTAGTTGTCAACTATAGTTGAAAAAAAATTGAAATTCTCATTTCAACTGACATTTTCTGAATAATAGACACTTTTCACACATCACATTAGACAAATGACACAGTTTAATTATATACAGTATGATTTTCTACCAAGGCCAATAGTAGTCTTTTAAAGTCCTTTGAAACATAAAATTTTATGGAAATTAGAAATGACATTGCACGCAGTACTTCCTTTCAAATATCTAAGACTTAAAGAAATTAATTCAATTCCTCTAGTAAAATTATTAATATTTATCAAGTGAGGAAAAGGTAATTTAGAATATAATGCTTATATAATGTATTTCTAATTTACGGTGATTCAGTCAGGATAAGTAATATTTCATTTCCTACTGAATCATTGCTCAGAAACACATTTAATATATATAGTGCTTAAAATCTTGTTATATAATCCATTATTTTTAAGATAAGCAATCTTAGGCCAAAGGAATAGAGATCTCTTATAATGGAGGTGACAGGGGAAAGCATGTTCATGAAAGAAAATATTTAATGTCATGAATAGCAATTGTGTGTATGTGTGTGTGTTTGTGTGTGTGGCCAAGACCGGAGCCTAATCTCCATCGCAGAATGGAGAAATCTCATGGAAATCTCAAATGAAATATTTACTGCTATAATTCAGGGACATATTTGATTTTATAGATTTGCCTTTTTTCTTTTTTTCCTTTTTTTTGTTTTTTTTTTTTGCAGTTTTTGGTTGGGGCTGGGTTTGAACCCGCTACCTCCGGCATCTGGGACCAGCACCCTTCTCCTTTGAGCCACAGGTGCCACCCCAATATTTTGTTGTTGTTATTGTTGTTGTTATTGCAATTTGGCCGGGGCCAGCTTCAATCCCCCCACCCTCAGTATATGGGATTGGCGCCCTACTCAATGAGCCACAGGCACCGCCCAGATTTGCCTTTTTTCAATTGCTCAGAATTTTGTCTCCCTTTGAATAGTGCCACCTTCTGAAAGACACCTTCATTATACCTCTTAATCCGAAATGATGCTATATAATACTATGGACAAATGTGAACAGATTAGTAGACACCATGAGAGAATCCTATTTAGCATTATTTTGCAAAACAATAAAACCTAATAAATAGTTATGGTTAAGAAATTATATAGTTAAGTTAGATACAAAATAATTTCAAGAAAGATGTGATATTATATTTATGAAGTCTCTTTTAGCTCCTCAAAATTTTTCCAGAATTTAAATTTTTTCATTTTTCTTTATGTACATTTTCTTACTCCTATTTTAATAGGAAGTTTATGTATCATTGGAGTGCATGTAAATAAATGACTCAGTAAAAATTAGACTTCTTTAATTTAGAATAAATATTAAAATGAAGAAGCTAAAGTCAAGTAACGTTGTTGACAATCATTCTCACTTAGGCAATTCATCCACCTTTTGACTAATTATTAGTCTACTCTCTTGATCCTAGCGTTGATGTACCATAAAGAGTACAATGTCAATGGTACCTTCCCCCAGACTGCTTCCTTTTCTTAATGCTGTTCTATATTCAGTAGAAAGTGGTTTTATGATGTATAAGAAATATCTAATGAGCATTAAAAAGCTTAAGAAGATAAACGTTACTTGTATGTTTTGTTTGTGAATTCATTTTAAAAATAGACCAACTGCATCTGTTGGAAAAATCATAACTTATCAGGTGCTTCAGAAGAAATAAAAGAGAAAATAAAAGGCTATATTGGGAGAGACTAAAGGCACCACAGGGCAGGTGCTGTGTTCATCGATCAAAAGACCATGGAGAGTACTAAGAAAGCAGCAACAGATGGGGGTTCCATTATGGAAAACCCTCACCGCTTAATTCATCAGGTATTTATTAAGAATTCACTTTGGTCATATACTCTGATGAGTGGAATGATGAGCAAAATAGATAAAATTTCTCTCTTTTGTGGAATGTAAAGTTGAGAGGGGAAGAGAGACAGTAATTCAAAATCACACAAGTGAAGGCATAATACATGTTGAAATAATTATTATAAAGTAATAGTGCTTGGTGCCAGTATGATGTAGTCTGGCAAAGGGATGTGGGAAGCAGATGGCACTTGAGCAGACATCTGAAGAATAAGCATGGGGTAGAGAGTATTTCATAATATGTCTGGGATTTGCTTCTAAATAATTTGGAGTGGGGGTGGGGTCGGTGATGCTATGGATAAAATTAGACACATACTATTATGTTTGATAATTTCAATAATAAATACTATACACACACAAATGTATAGTATTTTAGGCAGAAAGTGGGACATACTATATTTGAAGGCCTAGAGGCAAGAAAGAACTTGTTCTTTTAAGTTCCTAAAAGAAAATCAGGTTGGCTAGAAAGCAGAGGACTGAAATGTACATACTGTAAGGCCTTGTAGTTCATACTGAATGTTTCAGTCTTTATCCTAAGAGCAATGACATGTGTTAGACATAAGAGTTACAGTCATATGTTTTGTTTTCATAGCAAAAATCACTCAGGTTGTACCCTGGACATTCGAAGAAAGCAAGAATAGGGGAAGGCAATGGAAATGGAGGAAATGAAAATGATTGGAAAGAAATACAGGCCATATGGGCAGTGCCTGTGGCTCAAAGGAGTAGGGCACTGGCCCCATATACTGGAGGTGGTGGGTTCAAACCCAGCCCCGGCCAAAAACTGCAAAAAAATACAGGCTATACAGTTGAAATAACTTGATGCTAAGAATGTCTCCTAAATTTTTGAGATTTTGCAACTTTGGGCTTAAGAAATTCTTTTGATTAACATTTTTTATTAGATTTCAATAATAGCACTTTCGTCTTGCTATCTGCTAAGAAATCCAGGATACTAATTATATACATGTTTCTACATTTTATTTCCCTTCTAAGATCTTATAGATTTCCTTATTCTTCTTAGCAAAGTATCTCAAGAATAGAAGAGAAGGTATCCAATGTACTCAGCCCTACCATGGAACCAATTTATAGCTTTCATATGAAAGCTATAACCCAATTATAGCCCAAGAATATGGGGAGAGGGGAAAAGGGGGGGATGGGTGGAGGGAGGGTAATCGGTGGGACCACACCCATGTGAACCTTACTAAATGTAGAATATAAATGTCTTAACACAATAACTAAGAAAATGCCACGAAGGCTATGTTAACCAGTTTGACGAAAATATTTCAAATTGTATATAAAAGCAGCATATGGTACCCCATGACTGCATTCATGTACACAGCTATGATTTAATTAAAAAAAAAAAAAGAATAACAAACATGTTGTCACTGGATAGATAAAGAAAGATACTCAAGAAATAAATCATTATGATGAAAATCTACAGGAAAAATAATTAGAAGCTTGTTTTTTTCCTTCCTTTCTTTCAATGTGATAGTCTATTAATATAACTCTTAATGTGCTAATGACAATGATAGATTAAATTACATTAACTAGTACCTATTAACTAGAGGCCAGAAATGGTTCAGGATTAGGGATAGCTATTAAAAGATTTTAGTTGTGAAAAAAAATAAAAATAAAAAATAAAAGATTTTAGCTGAGACAGAAGGAGATCCGCTCAAAACCCTCACTGGAGAATATCTGTCACAGGATGAAGCACTCATGACAATGAAGGCTACTTAAGTAAAATGTATTGCTTCCAAAATGTTAGTTTCATGTCGGCAATGCAATTCTGTTCAAATGTTTTAGTTTGATATTTTAACAGGAAAGTTTGGAGCAGAAATAACCCTTTAATTACACCAGTAAGGATATTCTCCAAAAATCATCAGAAAGGTTTTAAGATAAAAAGGCAGCACATGTTATAGTAGAAAGCAGAATAAGTTGAATAACATCCCTTGGTTGAATTTCTCTGTAACTTGATGTGAAGACCCTGTCCATGAAACCTACACCCAAACTCTAACGAGACCCCCAATCTGAACCTTTAGTGAATAAAATGCAAATGTCTTAAAAGTAAGACATCTCATTAGGTTATGTTTTGCTTTACAGTAAACCAAGAAGGAAAACTAACAAATGCACATTTTCTTGCTAACCCAGTGACCTAACTTTCCAATTCTGATGTTCATTTGACTTTCTAAACTATCTGTATTTTATAAATAAAGCTCAATTTTTTTAGCTGCAGGACAGTTATTAAATTTAAATAAATGCCCACTAATAAAACATTCTGCACACTAACATAAGACTGAAACAATACTCTCATTTAATCTTGAGATTTACAGAACATTAGTTTTGTGGGCAGGGACAAACATCCTCTAACACAAGTACTCTGCTGTAAAAGGAAGCGATTTCCCCGACCTTTATTTCCCAAATTTTTGCCCATAATAGAAGTTAATTACTTCCCTAATTGCAAACATATTTTTCTTTTTTGCTATTTATGAATTGAGGATTTTATTTCACTGTTTGATAGACTTGGTCTAGTTGTGCTGCCCAGGTTGGGGTGCAGTGGCATAATCATAGTTCAGTGCAGCTTTGAACTCCTGGGCTCAAGCAAACCTCCTAATCTCAGCCTCCCATGAGGATACCATTGAAAAATAATTCATTTCAATCTAGTTTAACATATATTTACTGAGTACCTTCTTCACACTAGCCACTGTTCTAAACACAGAATACAGCAGGAAAGAAAATGGATTTTTTTTTAACTTGTGCTTCTGTAAGAGTTTTAACATTTTCAAAGAACTTAGATGGCTATTTTATCCAATAGCCTCAGAAGAAAATCAGAGAGGTTAAAATGATTTTCCAAGATTTGGTTTGTTAATTGATAGTATATTCTCTTAATTCCAGACCCATAATTTTCTCCTAAATCATAGACTTGTACTTCACCTGCCAACTGATTGGCTTTACCTGGATGTCTGAAAATAGCTCACTATGAGTATCAGGGTGATGTAAACTCTGTACCTGTACTGTGAGGGCTCAAATCCTTTTTGCCAGGGTGGCACCTGTGGCTCAAAGGAGTAGGGCCCTGGCCCCATATGCCAGAGGTGACGGGTTCAAACTATGGACTATTAAATGTATATAATGGACCATTATAATTCACTAAGAAAAAAATCAAACAACACAACTTAAATATAGGCAGAAGAGTTATTTAACAGTTTTTTCACAAAAGAAAATATTCAAATGGTGAATGTGCACATGGTAAAATGCTCAGCATCATTAATCATTAGAGAAAATGGAAATTAAAACCACAGTGAGACAGTACTTATACACCTGCTTGAATTAAAATTTTAAAGAGATTAAAAATATGAAATATTGGTGAGGATGAGGGAGCAACTAAAACTGGTGCTGGTGGGAATGTAAAATGATATAATCACTGTGGAAAACTATTTGACAGTTTCTTATATAGTTAAATGTATAATTATCAGGTGACCCAGCAATTCCACTCCTGTGTATGAAACCCTGCGTTCATACACAAATTTGAACATGAATGCTTAAATCAACATTACTTATTTTTGCCCAAAATTTAGAAGCTATCCAATGTTCATCAAAAGATGAATGGATAAAAAGAAGTGGTAAATCGATACAGCAGAACAGTACTCAGCAATGAAAAGGAACAGACAACTGATGTGTGCAACACGCAGGGCTCTCAGAAAGGGCTGTGGTGTGTGAGAGAAGCCAGACGCAGGAAGTGAATATGTGTATTTTCTTTCTAGAAATTGAAAACTAGCCTATCATGATAAAAGGCAGATCAGGGTTTGGCTGGGGCCGAGAGCAGAGGAGGAAATGGCCAGGGGGCAAGGAGAACATTCTCTATTTTGATTTGTAACAGGGGTTTTCTAGGTGCACACATCTGCCAAAACTCAACAAATTATGTAGTTTACGCGGACGCAGTTCACCATTGTAAATCTGATTTTCCAAATATGAAGAGAATTAACATTTTATTAGCAGATAAAATATATTACAAGATGTAAAAGAGTAACACGGTTGAACACACAAAAAATATACTTTAGTTAGTGCTAAAAAAATCAACCCTGTACAAAGATTGAGGGCAGCATAATCAAATACAATTTAATTGCGCATGAACTTTATGGCCACCCTGTATAATTTGTTTTAATCTTTACTTTCTAGTTCTATGAAATCCTTACCCTTGCGTTATCCCTCCTTCCCCACTTCCTTTTAAGAACAGAAGGACATCGCTTTCTCTTCCTCCCTTCCCTGCTCTCCTTATTACCCTCCCCCTCCACGCTGAAAACAAAATCTATTCTTTTAGGCACTGCTGATTACACAAAAATGGTGATCTTTTTAACTTGGGAACGAATTTCCAACTGCAAATAGTTGTAGTTGTTGTTAAAGTAGTATGTTGTTAAAGCAATTTAAGTACTGACAATACAATGAATTAAACATTTCCTACATTGTCCCCCAAATTCAGAGAAAGTGTTCCCTGAGTCATGGTAACACATACATGCTCATGATCTCTGAGGAGACCATTGTCACACTTGACTCTGCAAGTTTGTCTTACATTTTTTTTTCTTTTCTTATTTTAAAATTTCCTATCTAAAAAGTTTATAAAGAACAGAATAAACGCATATACTTGTTTACTAGTAGGGTAACACATTCTTCCTAATAGCATTAAAGAAACACTACTGTATCTTACTTTTTTACTCTACCCTTTTAGAATTCACATTTACTTTGCGACACTAGCTACAACATGATTATTGTTTCTCTGTTGCCACAATAATTTATCACATACTTAATGGATTAAAACAATACAAGTGTATCTTAAAGCTTTGTAGGTCAGAAGGTCTAAATGCACCTCCATGAGCTAAAATCAAGGTGTCCGCAAAGCTGCATTCCTTCCAGGAGGGAAGGATTTTCTTGCCTTTTGTAGTTTCCAGAGATGAACTGTATCCCTCAGCACTTGTAGTTGAGGATGGCCTGTTGATCTTTCTCACATTATGTCACTCTGACACTCACCTTTCTGCTCCCTGCTTCCTCATTTTTGGAATTTTTTTATTATATTGGGCCTACCTGGATAATCTGGGATAATATCCCTATTTTAAAGTCATCTGATGGGCAACCTAAATTCCCTCTGCTATCTTAATTTCCCTTTGCCGTGTAACGTAACATGGATATGAAATCTAAGGGTTAAGATATAGGTACTGTTGGGAGGCTGTTATTCTGCATACCACATTGTTAAGATGTTAATGATATATATATATAGTATATACATTTAATCTTTACAGAGGTTAATACCTTGCCCAAGGTGACATAGGCAGCTGAATAACAAAGCTAAGATGCAAACCTAAACCATCAGATTTTAGATGCTGTGCTCTTTTCCAAAGGATGCCTTACTGACTCAAGTAATACTTTTCTACTTACTCTAGAAGTATTTTCCTCTCTCTGGCCCCTCTTTCCTTTCCTCTTTTTTCTGGGATTTATTCTGTTGTCCTCAAATTCCCTGTCTCTTGCAGTGAACGCTCCAAAGATCTCTTGACCACAGGACAGATTCCCATTGGCTTTCTATTATTGAAGGTCTCTTTACCTTCTATTTTAATCTGCCCGTTGTAAAAGTCTGTAACTGTTCTTTCAAAATGTCCTCCTATTTGGGAGGGGTTTTATTACTGCTTCTATCTTGTTATTTGTGGTTGGTCTCTTCAGCTTTTGGATTCCTTTCTGGTTTCTAATTGGTAAGGTGTATGCTTCTAGAAATTTATCCATTTCTTTCAGGTTTTCCAATTTATTGGCACATAGTTGCTCATCATAGTCTCTAACGATCTTCTGAGTTTCTGGAGTATCAGTTGTAATGTCTCCTTTTCATTTCTGCTATTATTTATTGGAGTTTTCTCTCTTCTTCTTAGTGAATCTGGCTAAAGGCTTGTCAATTTTATCTTTTCAAAAAACCAATTTTTTGTTTCATTGATCTATTACAGTTTTTTGTTTTGATTTCATTTATTTCTATTCTAATATTTATTATATCTTTTCTTCTACTAATTTTAAGTTTGGTTTGCTTTTGTTTTTCTAGTTCTTTGAGATGCATAATTAGATTGTTTATTTAAAGTTTTTCTACTTTTTGATGTAGGCGTTTATTGCTATAAACTTTCCTTATAGTACTGCTTTCACTGTATCCCATAGGTTTGGGTATGTCATGTTTCCATTTTCATTAGTTTAAGAAATGTTTTAATTTTCTTATTAATTTTTTTCATTGACCCACTGGTCATTCAGGAGCATATTGTTTAATTTCCATGTGTTTGTGTTGTTTCCCCTGGCCATTGATCCCAAGTTTTATTCCATTGGTCAGAGAAAACACTTGACTTGATTTCAATAAGTTTTGAATTTTTGAAGACTTGTTTTGTGCTCCATCATATTGTCTATTGTTGAGAATAATCTTTCTACTGACTAAAAGACTGTATAGCTATTAAATAAAATGTTCTATAAATATCTGTTAAGTCCATTGGTATATACTCCAGATTAAGTCAATTTTTTTGGTTGATTTTCTGTCTAGATGATCTGTCCATTAATGAAAGCAGGTTGGGAGGTCTCCAGACAGTATTGGGGTCTGTCTCTCTATTTAGGTCTTATAATGTTTGCTTTATATATCTGGATTCTCCAGACTTGAGTGTAGATATATATTTAGAGTTGTTATATTCTTTGACTGATTTTACCTCTTTAATATTACACATTGACCTTCTTTGTCTGTTTTTATAATTTTTGTCTTGAAACCTACCATATATACTCGAGTATAAGCTGAGTTTTTTCGGCACAAAATTTGTGCCGAAAAACCCGAACTCGGCTTATACTCGGGTCATACAGTTTATTTGATTCGGTGATTGTAATTTAGCTTGATACCTCTTAAGCTATGGTTTTCTGCACTTTATTTAAAGTTTTAAAGTTGTTGTTGCTAGTTTACAGTTTTTCTTTAGCAATAAATATTGAAAAGCATTTCACCTACTGATTCCTGATTATTGTAATTGTTTTGGGTATATATTTTTATTTTTGAAATTTACCAGTGGCTGCTGCATTTTCCACCTCGGCTTATACTCGAGTCACTGAGTTTTCC
>CAUYPK010150599.1:0-15673 GCA_963574355.1 Loris lydekkerianus | reverse complement strand
GTTTTCTGCTGATTCTTCCTCATGAGTGATTTCTTTTATCTGTTTCCTTGCCCTAAGGTTCCTTTCACGTCCTCTTGCTCTTTAAGTTCCCATGCCAGTTTTCCACTGTTTTTGTCCTCCTCTTGGGGTCCAGAAGTCTCTCTCTGACTCCCTTTATCCTCAAAGGGAAGATTATAGACAGATCCCACCAGCCATAGATGCCTGGAGTCTTATCTCCCCAGACTCACAGTGCCCAGATCAGGCTTTTTCTTAGATCAAGGTAAAACTTCCAGGATACATGTTAGAAAATGTTTATGCCACCACTTTCTCAGGGTTCCATTCAGGATCCTCAAAGGGTGCTGCCTATCTTCCCATTGGGGTATCTGTTCCTTTCCTCAGAGGACATACTGTTATCAGTATTGCACATAAACCACAAAATCACATCACTTTCTGGCCTCATCTAATATTTCATTTTTCTCATTCAAAGTTCAAGTTTGATCTAGTAGTAGTGTTACATCTCTCCAAAAGAGGTCAAAGTTTTCTCCTAACTCTAGGAGAACATCTATGTACCTATCTGGGTCATCATAAAATTTTGCTAAATCAACCTTAATTTGTTTTAAATCTGCCAGAGAAAATGGAGTGAATACTTGTGTGTTTCCCCTTTCACCACCCACAGACTCAACTCAGGGACACAAAGGATATATTGCTTTCTGTCCCAACAGAAACATAAGAAACTCTGGGAATACACTCCTTCTTGGAGTTTTCTAAAGGCATAGAGGAAGGTGAGGGAGAAGTAGGTGGCGGGTTTGAATTAGGTGATGACAGCGTCTCTCTCAGGGATCCCTGGCCATTTAGAGAAGTTATTACAGCCAGGAGATCTGAATCAGGTAGGTTTTACACAGTTGGTGATTGTCTCTGAGAAAAAAAGAAAGCTTGCACATTCAGACCACTTTTCTTCTTGTTTAGGCCATTGTTCACCATTGAAGAATTGATACTGAGGCCAGGCCTAAGTGCAGAAGAAAACCATACATTTTTTTTTCTGTGTCTGGGAATCAAACATGTCCCAATGCTGGAAATACATCCCAGTGGGGTGTTATCTTGGCAGGAGAATATGTTACCCATCTGTGGGAAACAATAAACATCCAGCACTTTAATCAATCCCACCCTCTGTGTTCCTGGGCTATCAAAGTATCTTCTGACCAACCCAGGAAGACTTCCAGCCAAACAAAAGGAAGTATCCTTCCAATGCTTGGGGAAGAATTCCTGAGAAGAGTGGCCTCCCAGCCCCCTACACTTCTCTGGATTTAGCCACAATTACCAGTGTAGCCACTTTGTATCCCCAGGCTCTACTGTGCTTATTACATACCCAAAGCACAGCCTGAGAAATCAGGTATCTGGGAGCCTGGTGCTAATGGAGCCAAGTTCTACTCCTTTTCTGTACCTGCCATTGAGTATACACATGTCAATCAAAGTGGGGATGAGCCCCACCTCAGCACAGTGCTTGCACGTGTAACCCTTTATAATTTTTACAAGCTTTTTCTAAATTCCCAGTAACAAAGAAAAATAGACTTTCTAACATAAGCAGATCTTAAACGCTGTTTTCTGATCTCCTTTTCTTCCTCCAAAGTTAGCAAGGCAACAATAATTAAACTCAGTAACAAATCAGGGTTGAGAAAAACTTTGAAACTTTTGCATTAGAATTAGTTATAACTAGCGGAAGTCTTAGAGAAATGTGGAATTCTTTTTAACTTTTCCATTTATACCAATAGACCAGAAAAAATCAAATACCTGGGGTCATTTTCATTGCCTTTCTTCATTTTTAAGAGACTGAACTGTAGCCTAGGGGTTAGGGCTATTTCTGCGTTGGCAGGGGTTACCCTGGGCTTCCCCACATAGGCTCCTGGTCACCTAGAGAAGGTGAGTAGGGGAGTCATTTTGCCATTGTTTGGAGCCGACTTCTGGGTCTCTAACTGTTAACATGGTTCAACCATTTTCTCAAACACAGAAAAAGCAAATTGAATTTAATTGAAGTGAAAGGCAATGAAAAGGACCTTACAACACACCCAAAACATCTGAAGCACACTTAAAACATCTGAAAAATACCAAAATGGGCAACGCCCATAGCTCAGTGGGAAGGACTTTGGCCATAGACACCGAGGCTGGTGGGCTCAAACCCAGTGCAGGTCAGCTAAAACAATGACAACTGCAACAACAAAAAATAGCTAGGCATTGTATACAGATCCCTGTAGTTCCAGCTACTTTGGAGGCTGAGGCAAGAGAATCACTTAAGCCCAAGAGTTGGAGGTTGCTGTGAGCTGTGACGCCATGGCACTCTACCCAGGGTGACAACTTGAGACTGTCTCAAAAAAAAAAAAAAAAGAAAGAAAGAAAGAAAAGAAAGAAAGAAAAAGAAAAAAGAAAGAAAGGAAGAAAAAGAAAAAGAAAAATACCATAATAAGTCAGTACAAACTCAACTCCTTTACCAACATTCAAACACAGCATGCAAACTATAAGCAGAGAGAGGGAGACACTGGCAGGGGTATGTAGAGGTAAGTTTGGGGCCAAGGAAGACAAGAGCAGAAAGCAAAAGAGCTGGGAGAGCATGTTTTTCACAAGGCCCTCCAGTGCCATGGGGTCAGAATCATTGCTGGGGACCCCAGGACTTCTGGCTGCTACTTCTTTGCTTGGCTCTCAACCAGAGGAACAGAGTGAATACAGGTTCAGAAGTCTAAAATTCCCTTTGGCTCCCTTCTATGGAGCCAAAAGGAATGAGAAATTTCGTTCCCCAAAGGCTTATCACCTGTGACCTGGAGGTCGGCAGCCAAACTATGCAATTTTTGGCCGGGGCTGGGTTTGAACCCACCACCTCCGGCATATGGGGCCAGTGCCCTACTCCTTTGAGCCACAGGCACTGCCCTAAACTATGCAGTTTTAAGGGCTGATGGGTATCCGAATTGTTAGTCTCCATTATTACAATTACAGAGAACTACAAGATAGAGGTAAGTTGTTCCGTTGCTTACCACAGATCTTCACTCCCAGACAAGTCCCCCAAATATTTTTGCCAAATTTCTTCTTCAGTAGGTCCTTGGTCTTGGGGATTCCAAGAATGAATCCACAGACTACAGATCTTTGGTAAGACAGGATTTATTTTACAGAAAAGAATATAGAAAAAGCACTAGAGCTCTAGAGCAGTGGTTCTCAACCTGTGGGTTGTGACCCCTTTTTTCCATTTGTAACAATACAGCAATTAGGAAGGTTGAGAAATACTGCTCTAGAGTTTCTGGAAGAGGGAAAAAACCCAAGTCAGAAAAAATCTCTCCCTGGGTCCTTTGTTTAGGGATCCTCCCCCCTTTGCAGGGTGGGGGTGTTGTCTCTGTTCAGCCAGAAGTGTAAGGTGAGGGAGACAGAGGCCAGGGCAGAAACACTATGGTGCTCCAGGATCTGGCAATTTGGAGGCAGCAGTTGTCTGGCCCCTACAGCTAATGGAGCCTCCTGCAGCTCCTTCTGCCTACCCTCCAACCTGCTGGCTTCTCTGCTAGCTGCTGCACCAACACCACAACTGTGTCTTGGGCTTAGACACAGAAGGTATGGCCTCAGCTGGGGCCGCTTGGAGAGGCCCTGATACAGGCCACATCCTGTATCACCAGTTTGTTCAATGTTAAGCCTCAAGACTTACAACCTAATAATTTATGGCAAATGTATGTTATTCATTGTCCTCCTTTTGGAAAACTAAAATATGTACATGCTTGTGATGACCTTTTCTAGTATCATCCATGCTACCTACCAAACTGGGGAAACTTTTAAACATGTTAAAAAAACATCTAATTTCAAGTGGTGCTGGCCCCATATACCAAGGGTGGTGGGTTCAAACTCAGCCCTGGCCAAACTGCAACAACAACAACAACAAAACAGCTGGGTGGTGCTCGCTTCAGCAGCCACATATACTAAAATTAGAACAATACAGAGAAGATTAGCATAGCCCCTGTGCAAGGAGGACATGAATATTGTGAAGCATTCCATAATTAAACAAAGAAATAGCCAGGTGTTGTGGTGGGTGCCTGTAGTCCCAGCTACTCAGGAGGCTTAGTTAAGAGAGTTGCGTAAGTCCAGGAGTTGGAGGTTGCTGTGATTTGTGATGCCATGGCACTCTACCAAGGGCTATAAAGTGAGACTCTTTCTCTAAAAAATAAAAATTAAAAAAAAAACAAACCTAATTTCGGCTTTCTCCCATTTAGAACTTCCTGTTGTAGGCACTGCCACCAGGAAGAAAGACTCAGACTCCACTTCGGGTACAAATCAGATGGTGATTTATTACACTTGTGCAGGGGGCCACTGCTAGGAAGGCAAACAGCCCCAAAGTGAGGAGTAGGTTGACTTTTATACCATTTTTGTTGCTATGCAAGCAAGCAAAAAACAGAAGCAGAACATGGCAGTTAGTTTGGGGCATGATTACAATCAGGGGGGCTATAGCATGACAGTTGGCATGAGAACAGCTTGGGAAACTTTGCCACCATTGTTCAGCCATTGCTAGGAGGTTGAGGGAACTCAGAGAACTTCCCTGTTCTATTCGGAAACTTGTTCTCAGAATTAACCAGGGGTGGACATGCAGGGGACTAAGGCTGAAACAAGTTGAGACAAACTTGGGTCTTTTAGGGGGCTGCTCTTTATCACATTCCCCACTGGTCTTATGGGGAATCAAACCCTTGATACATCTGTATCAGTGGAGAGCAGCTGATAATGGGTATGCAATACCATGAATTTTATACTCTGGAGTCTTTGTTGTATAAATGGTATGAGGTGGTTGAGGGTAATGGGGCCACATGTTATACCGATTAGGAGTAGCAAGAGTGGTCCAGCAACAACTGATACCAGGGTGGTTAGCCATGGGGACCAGTTAAACAATGTTTCATACCAGTAACTATCTTATTTCTGTAATTCCTCCCGCTCATGTAGGTTTTTTCTAACTAGTGCTAAGCTGTCTCTTATAACTCCGGAATGGCTGGTGTAGAAGCAGCTGCCTGAGGATCAGCAGAATAAGAGCCAAACAGAGTAATGCCAAGCAGCTGCAGTTTTAAAAGGTAAAGAGGACTGTATTTTTGTTGTTGTTGTTGTTCCAAATGAGTAATTAACCTTGGGTTTTCTGCTGAATGCCAGCACCTTATCTCAAGACCATTTGTAACATAGCAACCAGTTTTTTAAACAAACTTTGTAGTAACTCTTTAATTGCTGGAAAGAGAGGGTTTTAACTGCAAGTGGGTTATTTACACTACAATGTCAAGTAACTCCCTCCCAGAAAGAGATGTTAAGGACAGTGGGAGACATAGAGGATATAAGAAAGAGAGAAAGTAAAAAGGCTAGATGGCAGGGTGAGGCAGGGGACAGAGTCAGTCTTTCACCACGGGTGAGAAATTCTCAGTGGCCACCCCCTGAGTGAAAATTGGCTCTTGTGCCCCAGCCACAAGAAGTGACCGTAGCCTGGGTTAAAACAAATTGTACATTGACACTTGACAAACAACAAGAAAACAGAGATGTTGACACCCAAACTTGGAATTGACCAATTTTTCAAAAGGAATTCTGACAAACCATTGGAAACAGCAAACACAAATTTGACAAACAACTCACACACACCAGCCAAACAAACTGAAGACTCACCCTCTGTGAGTCCTAAGAAGAGAAGAGACCAACAGACCCACACTCTGAATTAGGGGAACAGACCAACAGACTCACACTCTGAGTTAAGAGAAGAGACCACAGACCCACACTCTGATTTAAGAGAAGAGAAACTAACAGACTGGGCACAAAAAGACTGACAAATTTCATACACATTCACTCGTTCACCCAGAGACCTCAGATCTGTGACCTGGGCCCCACCAAAGACTTGGGACTCACCCCTGTGAACCCCTCATGACACAAGACCTGGGACCTAAGTCCCACCAACGACAGGGAAATGTCTTCCCCCACCTGGGGAATCAGCTGTGGGACTGCATCCAGTCAGTCTGATTCCCCTCCCTCAAACTCTCTAGAGAGCAGACTGACTTGCCCAGGTGTTGTTGCTTTATCACCAGTTTCAGAAGTTTTGGAAACCTATGCCCTGACTTCACATGTCTGAGGACTCTGGGGGCGGAGGAAACTCCAAGGCCTTCCCCTGGAGCCATCGGGTGACAGTGGGCCTAGGTGGGGGTCCAGGGTGATAATCTCGCTGGGGCCTCCAGAAATGTTGTACTCATTTGCCACCTCGAAGAAAGACTCAGACCCCACTTCAGGTATAAATCAGATGGTGATTTATTATACCTGCACAGGCGGGCTGCCGCCCCAAAGGGCCAATGGCCCTGAAGAGAAAAGCAGGCTGTCTTTTATACCATTTTTGTGCTGTTGTGGCAAGCCAAGCCAAAACAGAAGCAGAACGTGGCAGTTGGTTAGCTCAGGGGTAGCTTGGGGTGGAGTTACAGTCAGGGGGGCTGGTTGGCTCAGGGGGTTGCATCGTGGCAGCTGGCATGAGGACAAAGTTTGCTTGGGAAATTTTGCTTGAGTAAGCTTGCCACCATTGTTTAGCCATTGCTAGGGGGTTGGGGTAAATTCTACCATTGTTTTACTTGTTGCTAGGAGTTTTTGGGAACTCAGGGACTTCCTTGTTTTCTGAAACTTGTTCTCAGAATTAATCCAAGGGGGGTGTGTTGAGACATATGGGGACTTGGGGTGAGACAGTTAGGGGCCTTTAGGGGTCCTTTGGCTGGGTACTACATTAGGGGCATACATAATCCTCCTTGTTTTAAAAATAGTAGATCTAAACCTCTTCTATTCTGAAGAACTACTGCTAGTGAGTTTAATGATTTTTCTAAATGAGTGGTAAATTTTTTTAAATTCTGGAGATCTGAATCTATTTGGGTTGTGAGGGCCCTGAAACTAGGGCTGAGGGGTCTGGTTGCTAGGGCTGTGGTGCTCATCGCAGTGGATCCTGCCAACCCTATGCCTACTAATAAGGGCACCAGAATGGGGGCTCTAGTCTGTCTGTGTAAACTGATCAAATGTTCTCACTCTCCTTCCCTGGAATAGATGAAAACCTGAGGAATAATATGAGTTAAAACACAAAGTTGGGGTGTGGTATATAATATGGAATTCAAACAAGGTGTTAAACCCATAGTGCATGTGAACTAGGTTCCGTTTGGGGCCACTTAATAGTAAGATGCATCAAAATGAGTGAAATTTGGAAGTAAAATGGTGTTTAGACAGTTGTCCTCATATAGAGATAAATTTAACAGATATCCAGGGGATATTATGCACAATCCTTGTCCTTGCAAATCTACTAAAATTAGGGTGGTGGTGGCCCCCCAGGGACATAGGCTGCTATTTGTCTTCAAATAGTAGGCAGAAGCATTTAGCACTTGCATCAGGAAAGGTTCAAGGGTTGCATTAGTAGCTACTCCTACATAATACGGTGGGACTGGTTCAAACAAAGCACCTATCATTAGTCAAGCTTGCATTTGTTGTGTTAGCAAATTTGAACACAGCATCTAACATAGTTAATATGGGCAATTAACTATGGATTGGAGGTAGTTGTCACAGGAGCTGGTACTTGGATTGGGATAGTGGGGGTGAGGGCTGGTGTGGGAGCCTTTGGGGATGCTCTGGGGGGAATTGTGGGGTACTGTGGATTAAAGAAACTATTTTGGCCTATTGGGTTGACAGGGTGTGGCCAGGGAATTTTCTGGATAGTGAATAACATGCCTGGGTCCTGCCTAGAGACATAAAATCTTATTCCCCAAGTGCAATCTGTCTTCTATTTCTTTTCCCACCAATTATTAATGACTAGCCATACAGGGTTGCAATTGTCATCTCAGGTGCAGACTGCTGATTTCATCTTATGAAGTCCTATGTGTGGATCTTTATATACCCACCATGATGTTAGTGTTTCACAGCCCCAACTTCTACAATAGTAATCCCCAGCCCCCCCCCCCCGCCCCAGCATGATTTTCCATTGGAAGGACACAGGTAATAGCCTGTGTTGTGAACTCTTGAGGCTGCAGTGTGTCCTGTGCAGCCCCATTCTGAGTTTCCCTTTTCTCTGAGTTTCCCTTTCCTCCATACCTGAATAAGGAGCCAGTAAAGCCATGACCAAGTAGGGTGCATAGGTCAAACATGACAACTGGTTGGATGTCTGTTGCCCAGATAAGTGCGATTTCTGTGCCATCTTTGGTGTGGGAGAGGATCCAATCATCGGGAGTCAGTTAGTGCTGGTTGTAGTACCCTCCTCTGCCAGTACCTTGGCTGATGCTGATGTGGAGCAGGCGGGTGAAGATGAGGAGGGAGATCTGTGCAGCTGAAGTTTGAGGGGGTCTTCAGTGGGCTCAAAGTGCCAGGTTGAAGGGATGTGGTCTTTGGTGGCTTTCTTTATGTGAGTATGGTGGAGCCATGGTTTCTTTCCCCTGACTTTTATAGCTGTTGGGGTAGTAGGTACTGATGGGTAAGGACCTTCCCATCAGGGGGTTAAGGTTTCTGGGTTATGTCTTTTTACCCAAGCCCAATCTCCAGGTTGGAAGTTGTGGAGTTGCTCCAACAAAGGGGTACCAGTGGGCACAGAGGTGATTGGCTGGATGGCATCTCGGAGGTCCGCATCTAGTTTCTGAAGGGCCTGTAATGAACTTAAGAGCCTTTGGTTATGGATGGGGGTTAACATTTCATCTGCCAGTTTTGGAACAATGTGGGGTGGAATGCCATGCAATATCTCAAAGGGTGTTAACCCTTGAAAGTAGGGAGTGCACTGGGCCCTTAAAAGGGTGGAGGGGAGTAGATCTACCTAGTTACCACCAGTTTCTATGTGTAATTTAAAGTTTCTTTTAATGTCCTATTCATTCTTTCTACCTGTCCTGAACTTTGAGACCTATAGGCACAATATAATTTCCAAGTAATTTGTGATGCAGCTGACAGGTTTTTGGATACCTGGGCAATAAAGGCCGGACTGTTGTCAGACCCCACGGTGAGGGGTAATCCATATCGGGGAATAATGTTAGTGAGAAGATGTTTTGCTACTATTAGGGCTGTTGTTTTTGTTGTTGTTGTTGTTGTTTGTTTGTTTGTTTTTGCAAGGAATTGTTTCTGGCCACCCTGAAAAGGTGTCAATTAAAACTGAAAGATATTTATAACTGTAGCGGCCTGGCTTGATTTCCATGAAGTCGAGTTCCCAATGTTCCCCCAGATTTGTTCCTTGGAGTGCTACGCTAAATGGGGAGGAGCTCAGCTGTGTTTACCTTGTTGCATGGGAGACATCTGGAGGGTGTGTCTTTTGTCCATTTGTGGAGATGAGAGATGTACAAATGCTTGGATATGAGTTGGCTGAGCTTGGAGGCCCCAGGGTGGGTTCCTTGGTATAACTGGTCTATGAGCTGCCACCCTAAATCTTCAGGGAGGAATGGGCAGCCATCTGGGTATATGAGCCAGTCTCAGGGCCCTGATGAACAGTCCAGGCATTTGCTTTCTTCTCTGTCTGTTTCTGAGTAGGTTGGGTGAGGACAGTTGGAGGTGATCTGGTAGGACAGGGAGGATGTGAAGGGGCCCCACGAGTCTTAGGGCCGCTGCCTTGGCTGTTTGGTCAGCCAGCGTGTTTCCCCTCATGGTGGGCGTATCTGATCCTTGCTTGGTGTCCTTAGCAATGGATGATGGTGAGGTGGTCTGGCAGCCATACAGCCTCTAGCAGGGCAAGGATCTCTTCCTTGTTTTTGATGTCTTTCCCCCCAGAAGTAAGGAGCCCCCTCTCCTTGTATAGGGCCCCATGGACATGGGCTGTGGCAAACGCATACCAGCTGTCTGTGTAAATGTTGACTGCCTTTCCCTTTGCCAGTCTCAGGGCTTGTATCAGAGCAATAAGTTCTGCTTTTTGGGCGGAGGGTCTCATGCCCCAGTGCTTGCTCCCAGAGGACCTCTGTGAAGGATGTGACTGCTGCCCCAGCTACCCATTTACCTTCATGTAACTGCTTCCATCCATAAATAGGTCAAGGTCGGGGCCCTGGAGGGGTGTGTCCTTCAAATTCGGTCTCAGACAGGAAAGGGAGTCCAATACGTCCAACCAGTCATGAATGGGTAGTGTCGGGTCATCGTCCAGCAGGAGACTGACCAGGTTCAAAAGTGCTGTTTTAAGAAATGTTACTCGGGGTGGAGCAAGAAGGAGTACCTGGTACTGAGTGATGTGGGAGTTGGGGATCCATCAGTCAGGGGTACTTCGAAGGAGGGTCTCTAAGGTGTGGCTCCCGACCATCTGCAGGTCCTGACCCAGAGTCAGCATCTTTGCTTCTCTGACCAGCTCAGCCATAGCAGCGACGGCCTGCATACATCCAGGCCAGCCTGAGGTGACTGGATCTAGGTGCTCGAAGAGGTAGGCGACGGGTCTTTTTCATGGGCCTAGAGTTTGGGTTAGGACCCCCTTTGCCATGCCCTTAGTCTCAGCTATGAAGAGTTGAAAGGGCTTGGTTATGTCAGGCTGAGCCAGGGCAGGTGTGGACACAAGAGCACGTTTAAGCTGGTTAAAAGTGTTTAGCTCATCCTGGCCCCACTGGAGGGGCTTATCACTTCCCCCTGTGCTAGCGTACAGGGGTTTGGCTATTTCTGCAAAACCTAGGATTCACAACTGACAGTATCTGACCACCCCTAGAAATTCATATACTTGGCTTTTGGTAGTTGGTGGGGGAATGCAGAGGATGGCCTTGATTTGGCTCTTGGAGAGGGCA
Source organism: Loris lydekkerianus (assembly GCA_963574355.1). NCBI lineage: Eukaryota > Metazoa > Chordata > Mammalia > Primates > Lorisidae > Loris > Loris lydekkerianus. Next base: position 4,976 of record CAUYPK010150599.1, on the reverse strand, counting down.
TGTCGGCTTCTCTGTAGCTCATACCCCAGTTAGGTGGTGACAGTGGTGCATAGCTGTGCCTTTTGGTGGAGACGCGGTACCCCAGTTTCTCCAGTTCTTGGAGGAGGTCTATGGTGGTGTGCTCACAGTCTGGTTCTGTCTCAGCAGCTAACAGGAGGTCATCAACATATTACAGAAGGGAGATCTCCTGGTGGGTATCCCGAAATGGGAGGAGGTCTTTGCTTAGTGCCTCATCAAATAGAGTAGGGGAATTTTTGAAGCCCTGGGGCAAGCAAGTCCAAGTCAACTTCGGGGTTTGTCTGCTCACTCTCCGGATCTACCCATTCAAAGGCAAAAATGGGCTGTCTGACAGGGGAGAGAGGGATTGTGAAGAAGGCATAATTCAAGTGAAGGACTACATACCAAGTTCTGGAAGGGGGACTTAGGCTAAGCAAGGTGTAAGGGTTTGGAACAGTGGGGTGGATTGTGTCTGTGTGGGAGTTCACTTCCCTTAGGTCTTGGACAGGTCGGTAATCATTAGTACCAGGTTTTTTAACAGGGAGGAGGGGAGTATTCCAGGCTGATTTGCAAAGGATTAATATGCCTGCTTCCTGAAGCCAGGTGATGTGTACTTCAATACCTGTTCTGGCCTCCCAGGATATGGAGTATTGGCGGACCCAGACCAATGTTGCCCCACTGGAGATCTGCACCACCACTAGTGGCTGATGGTTTGCTAGTCCTAGGGGGTTATCCTTGGCCCACACCAGTGTGATTAATGACCTTAGGGTGCAGAGACATTTGTCCTGGATAGAAATTATGTCCAGGTACTCATCCCTGAGTGGGGCAGAAAATAGGATATGGGCAGGGCTGTCAGGTACTGTTAGAAGGGCTCTAGTAGGTCCAAAGGAAATGGTGGCCCAGAGTTTTTGCAGCAGGTCACTCCCTAACAGGGGGTAAGGGCAATCTGGCATGACCAGAAAGGAGTGGGTAATGGCACCTTTACCCAGATCAGTTTTATGGGCGTTGGTCCAGGGGAAGTTTTCCAGTGGCACCTACCATCATTGCCTTTTGTTTCAAAAGTGGTCCCTGGGGGGTTTTTAAAAACAAAAAAAGTGCCCCCTGTATCTACTAGGAAGTCTATGGGTTGGCCCCCGATTTTTAGGGTTACCATGGGCTTCTGGGAACCTAAGGGGAAGGAGCCCCGGCCCCCTCAGTCCATGGCTTCTTCAACAAAAATCTTGGGTTTTTGAGACTTGACTAGTCTTTGAGGGCATCTTTCCTTCCAGTGTGTTTTTTCTTTGCAATAAATACAAAAAGTGTGGGGCATTCGTTCTTCCAGTGTCCCATCTCTTTTCAATAAGTGTGTTGGTTTTGCTTTAGAGGAGTCCTAGGGTCCCTGGCCCGTGGCGGGGGGGGGGGGGGGCTCCCAAAAGTCGGGTATGATCCTGGAAGGGGCTATGATAACTTTAGTCATTCATTTAGTGGCTGCAGCGTCAGCGGGCTCTTTGTTGTTAAAAACCCACAGGGCTATTTCCACCAACTCACTGAGATTTTTCCCTTTGAAACCTAATTTTTGCAATTTCTTTCAGATGTCAGGGGCTGATTGTGCGACAACAGCCACATTTATGGCCTGGCGATTTTCAGGGGCTTCTGGGTCAATAGGAATGTAAGTTCTATAGGCTTCTAACAGTCTTTCCAAAAAAATTGCAGGGCTTTTATTTGTACCCGGAATGATTTCACTAACTTTAGATAGATTGGTTGGTCTCTTAGCAGCCAACCAGAGACCTTTCATAAGAATCTGGCAGTACTCAAGTAGAGCTCTCCTACCTTCATCAGAGTTGGGGTCCCAGGAGGGTCGAGTACTTGGGAAATGAGCATCAAGAAGAGCTGCATCCGTGGTGGGCTGCCCGTCCGGCCCTTCGAATGCTTTCTGGGCTGCTCTCAGGATGCGCTCCCATTCCTCAGAAGTGAACAGGACCTGTAGGAGCTGCTGACAATCATCCCAAGTGGTTTGGTGAGTGAAAAAGATAGTCTCAAGGAGGGAGATTAGCCCTTGTGGTTTCATCCTAAGGCCGGGGTGGGGACTAATTAGCAAGGGCAAGATGGGGGCTGCCTTAGTAGGGGTTCCCTGTCCCGGTTGGGTTGAGTCTAGGCTAAAGGGCTTCCCCGTAGTTTGCGAGGGAAACCCTGGGGGCCCTCTAGTGGCCTCCTGGGCTTGCTGTGCTGGGGGAGCTGATAGTATGGGTGCTTCTCCCTCAAGCTGGGGATCATATGGGGGCAGACACAAGGATTGAGTCTGGACAGGGAGGTTTAAAATGGGGTCTTCTGGTGGAGAGGATAACACAGAGGTTTTAGGATTTGTTTTCTGCAGGTCTGGATGGTTTGTGCTGGGTGGAAGCATCTTTGTAGAGCTGGATAGGGATGCAAAAAGAATGTGAGAAGGGGTTAAATGATGGCACACTTCCAGGCATATGATGGTCCTTCAGAAGCGATGTCAATCCAGACATCAATGTAAGGCATCTAATCTGGGTGACCAGGATGGCCATAGATAATTGTCCGAGTGCTAGAAAGTGCAGAGCGATTGAAGGTGCCTATAAGAGGCCACCCAGTCCCAAAGGATGTCCACTTTAATTCACAGAGAGTGCCGCAAGGTGCCAGGCTTCACCTGTGCGTCGTATCCCCAGGCACAGTGGCTGAAGTCAGAAAAGTTGTTAAGGAGACATTCTAAGGGAGTCAGCAGGGTGGATGTTCCCTGACCCCTGACTCCAGCATGACCCAGAAAGATCTGAACCTTGTCCACAAGGGAGGCAACTTGCCCCCTTATAGGGTGGGCCTAGGTGGAGATCCAGGGGTGAAAATCTCACTTGGGCCTCCAGAAAGGTTGTAGGCACTGCCACCTGGAAGAAAGCTCACAGGTTCCAGACTATCCTGAGCTAGAGAAAGACCTCCTCTCTAAAAATTGCCAGGTGGGGCCAGGTGTGGTGGCTCAGGCCTGTAATCCTAGAACTCTTGGAGGCCAAGGTGGGTGGATTGCCTGAGCTCACAGATTCGAGACCAGCCTGAGACCAGAGCGAGACTTTACCTCTAAAAAAAACAATAGCTGGGCATTGTGGTGGGAGACTGTAGTTCCAGCTACTTGGGAGGCTGAGGGAAGAGAATCTCTTAAGCCCTAGAGTTTGAGGCTGATGTGAGCTGTGATGCCATGGCACTCTACCCAGTGCAACACAGTGAGACTCTGTCTCAAAAATAAAAAAATAAAATAAAAATAGCCGGGCATTGGTGGCACCCGTAGTTCAGTGAGTAGGGCGTGGCCACCCAGGATGGCGGGTTTGAACCCGGCCTGGGCCAGCTAAACAACAGTGACAAGTGCAACCAAAAAAAATGCTGGGTGTTGTGGTGGGTACCTGTAATCCTAGCTACTTGGGAGGCTGAGGCAAGAGAATTTTTTGAGTCCAAGAGTTGGAGGTTGCTGTGAGAAATGATGCCATGGTGCTCTATGAAGGGTGACAAAGTGAGACTCTGTTATATATATATATATATATATATATATATATATATATATATATATATATATATATATAGAGAGAGAGAGAGAGAGAGAGAGAGAGAGAGAGAGAGAAGCATGAAAGATCACCTTATACACAAAGCCTTGTTTATTTTCAATTTTTTTTTTTTTTTTGAGACAGAGCCTCAAGCTGTCCCCCTGGGTAGAGTGCCATGGTATCACAGCTCAGCTCCTGGACTCAAGTGATTCTCCTGTCTCCACCTCCCAAGTGTCTGGGACTACAGGCACCCACCAAAAAGCCTGGCTATTTTTTGTTTGCAGCCATCATTGTTGTTTGGCCCGGGATGGATTTGAACCTGCCAGCTCAGGTGTATGTGGCTGGCGCCTTAGCTGCTTGAGCCCCAGGCACTGAGCCTATTTTCAATTTTTTAAAAACTGTTCCAAAGATAACCTCTCTACCACTGAATGCCATTGCTTGCTCCCCAAGCCCTTTAGTCCTCTATAAAGAACATTTAGGTGGCCCTCATTGGTTAGACCTAGTGGAACTTCTAACCTGGGAGTAGGGTTATGTGACCCTTTTGTCCCCAACAGGACACTGTTGGCTACCAGCTCCTCTAGTCAAACCCTACCATTGTTGCAGGAAGATGAGGCCGAATGGGGAGAAAGAGCACAGTGGAGCTTATGGCATAGAACAGTGGTTCTCAACCTTCCTAATGCTGTGGCCCTTTAATACATTTCCTGTGGGTCTCAACAGGTTGAAAACCACTGGCATAGAAGAATTCTAAATGGCCACACTCTCTAACTGGCTCTGTCTTTCCCTTTTCTATCTCCAGTCAAAAAGTTCCAACCCACAGGTACCTTTCTTTTTGGTTAGTTTGAACCAAGTGGGAGATTTTGTAGAAATGGAAATTTCCAACTTCCAGCAAGTCAAGTCTACAAATTCCCAAGAGTTGAGTCACCATGGAGAGGACCCTGCAGGTGTATCCTTTGGTCTCCTTGAGAAGACCTGTTATCCTAGACCTCACTCTTCTTGGGTATCCTCTCTCACCACAAATTCCCCAAACCAGTGCATACAGGAGAACTCCCCAGAACCGGAGTACAGCTCCAAATCTGCAAAACAGCCAGTGGATGGAACAAGACACAAGGCCTTCATCATCCAGCCAGGACCTGACATCTCATTTCCAATTCTTATCTGTGACAGCAAGGGTCGCTAGGAAGAAGAGTGGACAGAAACAATGGGAACAGAAAACCCAAGACCCTGTCAATCATCACTATGGGGCCCATTATCACTGCAGGCACGTAAGAACATAGAAGCTATGTTCTTATGACTAGCCCAAGATACTTGCAGGTGGAGTGGATTAAAGATGGCGGCTGAGTAACAGCTTCCCTGTAACTGGGCTTGGCGAATCTGGGGAGACGAGACTCCAGACATCTCTGGCCGGTGGGACCTGCCTACGATCATCCCTTTGAGGATACAGAGAGCCAGCAAGGG
>CAUYPK010150597.1:0-28377 GCA_963574355.1 Loris lydekkerianus | reverse complement strand
CTTAATGACATCATATAGTAATAGGCTGAAAAGAATAAAAAAAATTAAAAGTAGAAAAAAATGAACAGCATCAATGTATAGAGTACAAAGTTCTCCATCGATCAGTATATACCACGACACAGTAGAATAAATATTTATTGAGATATGGAGCTACAAAACCACATAACATTAAAACGAACAAAACTTTTGAAACAATCTACTATCTAGTTTTTACAGTTTGCCTGCTTGCCAGAACCATTCTATCTGGTGTGGAGAAAGACTGAACTTGGCCATGACCAAGAGGGTCACAGTGATGGTCTTACCAGGGCTTCTGGGTCTTCTCTCTGCATTTCACCAACACATTAAAGACGTCAACAGTGCACTTGAAGATTCCTTTGAGCTCAGATGTCCTGTGATTTTTTTTAGGGATTGGTTGTTGACTAGGATCAGAATTTTAGAGTTTGTACTTATTAAAGTCATGCACTTCATAAACATTAGTAGTTAACTTCTAGTTCAAGGTTATAGTATTAGAGGGACAGCAGTCCCACCTCAGGTCTCCACATCTAATCAGCTACTCCTCCCTGGCATCAGAGGACATGATTTGTCACTGTCACTCATATGTGGAATACACACTAAAGATTATTTCAGGAAGCCTTAGAGGAGGTTATTTTCACGTATGTGCCCTGGTTATATGTATAAATACTTCAAGTTAGCTATGACAAAAACAAGGATTGGCTTGTAGTTCTGAGATGGGCTTATGTTTTTGAAAGGGGTAAGAAGGAAAATAAAAGAAAAAGAGAATTTTTATAATGGAATTGGAATTTCTTGTATCATTTTTGTTTGCCTTGGACTTTCTCTGTAGTCTCTTCATTGAAAAATCCATATTTAGTTATATTTGACTAGTGTAGTTTATTTTTTGAATTATGATTTCAATATGATCATGCATGCCTTTTATTTTATTTTTTATTAAATCATAAACACATAGATCATGTATACATTAATACATTTTGGGGGTACAATGTGCTGATTTCATATAGAATTAGGAACACTTACATCACACTGGTTAATATATACCTCATCTCTTTTACTTAATTATTGTATTCCTTTTAATATAGTTGGTCACACAGAATTTCATAGTAATCTTCTTCCTCGTGTAGCAATATCTTTAATCATTGATTTGAGATTAGGGTAAATAAAAAGAGGAAGAATGATACTGGAGAGGTAGATGCTGTGGAAGAGAAATGGTAGTGTAAATTCTGAGGTTACAAAGGTAAATAACTTCCTAAAGAAGTGTTCAAACCCTGGAAAGAAGAACAAAATTACCATTATTGAAATCATCTTCTATCTGTTATGCTGATGTTGTACTGTATACATACACACATACACATATATACACTATATATTTTTTTAAAGAGGATAATCTGTGACTTAAAGACACAAATGTGAATTTTTAACTTTGAGATATCTTTAATAACTCAAAGTAATTTATGACAGGAACTTATATTTTACTCAGTGATCTCATTCTTTAATTCAAATATTATTTCAAAGATTACAATTGCATCTAACAATTGGCCATCCTTTCTTGTGACATATACTTGTGACATAACAAGTATAACTTATAAAATAATCTTCTGGGCAATGAAGACAGAAACAAATGTACTCAAAAAAAGAAAGAAAGAAAGAAAGAAACCATGTAGAAACACTTTAGGGAGAGGGTAAGCATTCTTTGAATATGACATTTTTGAGAAAATGATCTCAATTTTCTGTACTTTTGTATGAATGGAGGGATTTTCTTCATTTGTTTGACAGTACATTAAAAAAAAAAGGAGAGAGAAAAACTTGTTTCCTTAAGGGCAGGATTTATAGGGCAAGATTTATATTTTCATGTTTATCTCTCAGACACAGGCCATAAAATACTTCCATTCACAGAGTTCTTCCAGATCCTTTATCAAAACATGGTTTTAGTTTTCTTTCTGTTTTGTTGTTATTTTACAAACAACAAATTCAGAAGTTATTTGCCAAACTTTGAAAGTGGTGTGACTATTACCAAAAAGCATCCTGGGAAAGGCCTTGATAAGAAGCCCATCTCTGTTTTCAGACTGGGAATGGTGAAGTGCAAGAATCAGCACACAGATCCTTGAATACTTAAGAAAATTGAGCCCTGAGAGTGGGAGCCTCTCGTTATGCTTTCCTCCTATTAACAATCCTATCGTATGCCTAAGATTTACTTAATTTTATTTTCAGAAGATAAAAGGTGGCAAATCACCCCCCATACTGGCACCTTTAATGAACTGGGGTTATTTTACCTCTTAGCTTGCATGTGAAAATCAATAGATAAGCTCAGTCTTTAGCTTTCAGTCAAGTCAGAACACGTTAGGAGGAGGGCTGCTAAGTTTATTTGTGGTCCCATCATATACAATAAAGATCCTGTAGTGGTTATTTTTTTTGTCACCTGTGCTTGACCTGAAAAATTTTAATAGGATCTAAAATATCTCTTGCTTGACCTTCTACTGTCAAATGGCAATCAAGACACTGTGTTGAAAACTGACTTTAAAGTAGGAAACACCTTTGCTAAGCAATATTGAATGAAATGCAGATTTCTCAGTAGTTGCTAGTAAAACAGTTGGTAGATTGTGTGAATATTAATATGAACTTGAAATATGGAGAACAAGCAAAACACTTAGAAATGATGCCTGATTCTTTTTACTTGTCAGGGGAAATAATTCCTATATTGAAAGTTTGGTTACCTTTGGGCATATGTTTTTAAACTAAATATGTTGTCTTTATAATATTAATTTAAAATTGTATGTTGCCAAGTTTTACATATCATATACCCAGTACATTCTGAACTATTTTATGCTACCAAATGGTCATTTATACGTTGTATATAAGGCTACCACATAGTACCTTTATGAAGGACTTATTGGAGAAAAGTATTTATTAAAAATAGAAATGATATAATCAAAAGAAACGTCAATATGTTTAAAACAAATTTTAAGAATTCATACAGTGACTTACTTGGTAGGAAGACAGGAACCTAGAGATTTCAAGTGCTTAATCTTCCATATTTCATTATCTTAATGGTAGAGTACGTATACTGTTCAAATTCATTATTCTCAAATGTTCATCAGCTTTTTCCCTCTAATTTTGTAGCAGTTATGTAATCTTTGATATTTGGATTGCTCATTTCATTGAAAACTATGGTCAGTTGCAGGTTAACAGTAATAGTGTGACTGCATACAGTAAGTTTTGAATCTGCTTATAAAGACATGTAAAAGTGCACCCTGCTAGGAACTCTACTATTCATGCTGAGGTTTAAACAGTGGGATTGGGTTCCCAGTGGATTTTCACTTTCACAAGTACTTAATGCAGCTTTAGGTGTCTCAGGGGCAATCTGAACTAGCCACTGAATATCCTTTTTAAGGGGAGTTAACAATGGCTTAGTTCCACCACTCTTGAAATACAGGATTCATGTTTTTCTCTCTTAAAATTTAGTGTTCATAGAGGGAGTCGGGAACATTAGAGAATGAGACTGTATTTATCCATCCCAAGCTAGGTACAATGTAGGTGAGGGCAATCCACGTGTTCCCTGCTGTGCTTTGTCAAAGCTTTTTAACCCTACCCTGAAAGGATAACCACTTCAGAGTGGGGTTACAATTGAAACTCCAAACCTATTAAAAACTTGGGCCTTTACATTGGTATGGGCTTTTGATTATAAAAAAAATTCTATGGACTTTTGATGATGTACATCTCTGTACTAGAGGTTATATTGTGAGCCCTGGACTTATTACTGGTGTAGCCAATTCTAGGATTAGAACCCAGACCTTAGATCCTTTTTTTTTTTTTTTTTTGAAAAGTATTGCAATTGTGTTTTGGGCTAGAAAAGTTATGGGGCAAACCAACCCATGTTAAGCTCATGGATTATACACATAAACGATCCTAGGGACACAGTGTTCAGAGAATGTAGAAAAGGCACACGTAGTATCTAACGTATCTCATGCTGATGCAATCATACATAGTAGTGTATACACATACACAGAGATTATACAGGAGATGTCATGATAGCATTGTGTTTTGGTAATTTAGAATTTTTTAAAAAAAACTTAGATGAGCAAGTCAATGCATGTTGAGCTAACAACTCTAAAATCTCAATGAATTTGAACAAACATTTGTTTATTTCTCCCTCACAGAAGACCCTACAAGCATCTATCTTTCATTTGTAGTGATCCAAATTTCCCCAAGTTTCGGCATAATGTTTTCTTCTTTACCCCCATGGAAAGGAAAGAGAAAGCATGGAGTGTCCCATGGGTAAATAAATGCACAGGCACATCACTTCCACTCATGTTTCATTGGCCAAGGGGGAGGTGAAATTCAATGACTGTCCCCCTCCTACCTCCACCATGATTTAACAGAAGAATTGTAAATACGGGTGAGTAACAAAAGCATCTACCACATAAGAGCCCATAGAACTGAGGAGGAAAATCCAATAAAGCTTTAACTATCTGGAACATGTACAGTGGCATTGCCAAATTTATAATTATAACTAATTTCAATAAGGAGAATTTTCTGAAATTGTTCTCAGTGATTTCTCCATTAAAAATCAATTAAATTATTCTTCTAAAAACCACACAAATATGCATATTTATAAAGTACTATATTTCATCAAATATTTAAATGACATTTCAATATTCTTAAAAAATCCATAGACTAATTTCATTATTGTCACAGGCAGAATATTATATTACTTGAAAAGTGTTCAATAAGATTGATTTGTGTTCTCTGTAAAATGTAGTCTCCACTGACCACTTGCCAGGCTGAGTTACAAGAACCTTTCAAACCACAAACTGTGCTGTGGTCTCACAATGCAATGCCTGGAATGCTTACACTAAGCTTTGAAACACTACAAAATATCAATGGCCGGTTCACAGCCAATATTTACCCAGGCAGAGGCACTTTGCTGCAAATCGTTTGAAGTAGCTATTAGTATAAATCAAAGATGTAGTGTGCTTTTTTTTTTTTTTGCCCTTCTAGAATATTCATAAACAAATCGTATATTTCTGTGTCTACTGAAAAAAAAATTACTATTTGATAAAACTTAAGCTACCATAATTTAATCCCCTCCCCTTTTAAATAAATCCTGTCAATGCCATTCATTATTAATGAAACGTAGGATGGTTCCTGGATGAAGTTTTAGTCCAGACGGCGAATCGATACTTCTGACCACGTCTGTTTCATTATTGACAACGTCTACCCACATTTACTCTCATAATTAAGTTTTAGTTCAACTTCCAACTTTTCTCAAGTGTTTGAAATGGCTATATGGTGTTCTTAATTTCAGCTGCTGTTTCATCTTTCTCAGTCGGTGCCTATTTTATTGTTAAAGGTCAGACTCATTTGTCTGCTCCAACAAAGGCAGCCCTTAAAGTTGGCTGTGGTTTTGACAGACAGTGGTCCCTATAAGTGATGGCCTTAAGGATAGAGCTGGCACTGGGAGACAGTCACCACAGCAAGGGGAATAACAGATAACAAATCATGCCACTATTTTTCCTCCTGGCGTGATTGACGACAGCACAGCGGGTGTAACTTTTCAATGTCCTCAGATTAAAAACCCCTCAAACAAATGAGTTCTGAAAATACTGTCCAGAGGCATTAAAGGGAGCTGTTGGACTCAAAATACTCTTAAAAAAACAGGTTTTCTTTTTTAAATGCACAATTTAAAGCCACTCAGTGCAATTATCTAATTTTCAGTTTGATACACACAGAGCCCAGCTATAGATTTGAGAGCTGCTTTATAACTGATGTAAAGCTTTTCAGAGGCAGGTATGAAGTGCACTTTTCATCCTAAAAGTGAAATTTAGAGTTTGTCAAAGCATAGCGTGCATTTCAATGTATTATGGATTATTTTGAAAAGTATTGTTTGTGTGATTTATTGATTGTATTTTAATTAAATGATAAAAATAAAGATGGTCAAATGACGAAGCTCTGGCTGCATCTTAACTTACCTCTGTGTTTTCTTGGTCCATCACTAGGACACTGAAAGTAGAAAAAAATGAAAAAAATGAATATTTCCACTTAAAATATGAATTCTGCTATCCTGACATATTGTACTTTCAAATAATATTTTGATTGATGAAAAATATGGAATGTAAAAGCTCTAAACTCCTGGTTTAAAAAATGTAATTAGGTGTATTTTTTCTGTACCTGTAATTATAATTATGGCATAGCATACAGTTAGGTAAATGTAACATATGGTAGTTATAATTTTATGTGTGTATATAAAATGTTGCATGCATATGTCATTAATGTTTATAAACAAGGAGAAAAGGATAATATTTTTCTGGAAGTTTTAGCAGTTTTAATAGTTTATGCCTGAGAAGCTTAGCTTGCTATAAACAGTGATTGTGGGACTCTCTCCCAGGAAGATTGAGTCAGCAACTTTGACATGAGACTAACAGTCTGTATTAATATAGGCCTTAGGTGACCCATATATAACTTGATCTAGCTATAATTTGGGAGCCACATTAAGCATGTTAGAAGTTGGATTAGCACTCTTGGGTCACATGGTGTTGCACAAGAACACTGGCTTTGGAGCTAGATGAACAAAGGCTTGAATCATAGTACTAAGTCTTATTACTTATGTAGGCAAATTACTTAACCTCTCAGAGCTTTAATTTTATGGTCAATTATATGTGAACAACAAATTTTATCTTGGAGGATTACTGGGAGATTAATGAAGTTGCTGAATAAATGCAAGTGGTCTTTACCTGCAATAATCCAAGCGAAAGGCTTAAAACAGTACAATCATGAGCTTGAATTGAAATTGAACTTTTCCACCTGCCCACATTCTCATGGCTTTGGCTAGGCCCAGAAATCTGAAGAGTCACCTACATACACAGATGAGGTTATCTATGCTCGGTTAAAAAAAATGGGTGCTGAGATATTTCCTGACAATTAATCTAAGATCTAAAGTAAGCCTAGCTATGCAGGTATTAGCCACGCTCTCAAATCATAAACTTTCCTTTGGTTTCAAAGTGAATCAGGCTCATTCAACACTTACTGAGTTCCTATCACACACCAAGGCTCAGAATTTCTCCCACAGAGAGTGAGATGAGGCATAGTCTCAAAGGACTGAGAGCCATCCTAGGAAATAGGACTTGCTTTCCTCATCTCACACGCCCAACTTTTTTATAATATGAGATGGAATATTCTGATTTCTGGTTTTGCCTCTGTTTTGTTATCTTTAAAACGACAGTAATAATAAGCCTACCCATTGTTACAGGGACTAAGCCTGTTAGTATATGTGAAATACTTAAAGCAGTACCTGGCATATAGGAGATAACTAGCTTATGATCACACTACTGGCAAATGTTCCATGGATTCCATCCTAGGCACCAGGCCCCAGGCACTGCACACTGCTCTTGTTAGTACTGTTGATAAGTACTGTGTTTTATCCAGCAGTATAAACTTGAGCTGAAGAGAGAGTGAGTAGTAAAATATCTGATTTACATAACTAGACTTATCTAAATGCAAGCTGGTAAGTAAATGCACTTAAAAACAAAATGCACAATATATTTTTTAATTTTTACATATGCATGTGTTAATTAGGTTTCCATTTTTTTTGCCTTCACAAAATTAAAAAGACTTAAAATTTGATAACAGTAACAATGTTTCAGATAAGGATTAGAAACAAAAACCTTGTAAAGAAGGAAGGAACATAAATACATTCAGAAAAGGAATCAGACAATTGCTTCATCAAAATATTGAGCAATTATAATAATAATAATGCAAAGAAAGTAACATTCACATTGTCAAATACGACTATGTCTATTATAGAATTCTTTGACTCTGAGATTCAGTATGAAGTCATCAGTTAACTTCTTATTTTTTTTTTAAGTAACAAAAAATAGACAACTAATGTTTATAAATAAAAGTAAAAAATAACTTCAGAAAACAGATCGTGCTAAATCTTATAGACAATAGAAAAAGAAGAAAACATCAAAATCATTCTACTTGATATAGGTACACTTGTTATTAAAGTTGAGAAAATACATTATTATAAAGGAGAAATTACAAACATATGTCCCTTATAAATAAGGATACAATATCCTAAACAGCATATTAACATGCAGAGTTAAGAATTAATGTTTAAGTAATATACTTTGATCAAAATGAAAACAAATTTATGTAAAATTAGTCACTATTTTCTTTTCTTTTCTTGTTCTTTTTTTCTCTTTTCCTCTAAATGCACAATATTTAACATTTTTGTTTGTTTAGTTTTTGAATAGGTAATGCCTATAAACAGTAAAAAGCATTTTAAAAATACAATCATATACAAAGAATCTCATTTTTACTGCTGTTTTTTTTTTTTTTTTTTTTTTCCTCTGATTTTTATATCACAATGGCCATTGCTATTTATGGACTCCTGGTCCTTTCAAGAGGGGCCCTACTATTGCATAAATTGTATATACATACATACGTGTACACACACGCATACAGACGTGCAGTCTAGTATGTACACACACAGGTTTGAATACTGGATATTATCCTGCTCACTCAAATGGTAGCACTCTGCTCCCTCTTCTACCCTTCCTCTTGCACTTGACTCGCTCTGTATTTATTGTTATAAAATTGTTAACCCACTTTTAAATGTAGAAACATATGTAGTAAAAAGTGTAAGCCTCTCCTTCAATCTTTTAAAAGTAATAACTGTTAAAATTACATGGTTTTAAAAATCATGTTTACAGGAAAAAATGCAACTTTGTGATGTCTTTATTGTATACTTTGCTTATCATTATTAACATCTTCCCAAAGTAATATAGGGAACCACCTTTTTCTTAAATTAATTCTTAGAATTTCAGTGTAAGCTAAAATTTATGTATCCTCTCATCCATTGAAGGACACTGAAGTTATTTCTAATTTCTCAAAACCATTTTATATAATGTTTTTTTTCAAAAATCTCTGATAGCTTTATATATTTACCGATTTCTGAATGTGGTAGCTGGTTCATTGGGAATATCAAATTTCTTTCCAAAAACCTACACCAATTTACGGTGCCACCAATATTGTAAGAGAATGTCTCTCTCCTATGTCCTTCACAGTACTGAGCTGTGCCAATTTTATAAGTACACATTGTATTGATTCTTAGCTGCAATTTTTCTTCCTTATTAGCAGCTCTGAAATTTGAATGTCTTATAATCAATGACATGTAATAGTTTAATTGGCAGAATTTTTATTTTCTCCATGAAACATAAAATCATGACTATATCTTACAACTGATGGTACCTTAGCTTCAATGAAATATAGCATTTTTTGAATCTAACACTGGAGAAAATCAGATCTTGGCAGTGTTTTTTTTTTGTTGTTGTTGTTGTTGTTTTTTCGAGATAGAGCCTCAAGCTGTTGCCCTGGGTAGAGTACTGTGGCGTGTGGCATCATAGCTCACAGCAACCTCCAACTCCTGGGCTTAAGCGATTTTCTTGCCTCAGCCTTCCTAGTAGCTGGGACTATAGGCACCTGCCACAATGCCTGGCTATTTTTTGGTGTAGTAGTCATTGTTGTTTGGCAGGCCGGGACTGAATTCAAAGCTGCCAGCTCTGGTGTATGTGGCTGGTGCCTTAGGTGCTTGAGCTGTAGGCACCAAGCCCTTAGCAGTGTTTCTGTTTCATTTTATTAATTTCCAGTGAAGTTGTGTGTTGTTCGTTTTCTGTATTTTCTAGATGTAGTTTTTCTTTTATAAATTATTCCTACCTCAACTGATTTTTGTAATGATAAATATGAGGAAATTATGCAAAGGATTCAGGAGCACTGTGGGATGGACAATTATACCATACTAGGTCCATCAAAAACTTCCTGTTCTCCATTGTCTTACTATGACAAGTTTGTTTTCAACAAGAGGTTATGTTTCCACACAAAATATCTTATACGTCTTTACAATGTATATGTTTCTGGAAAAAAAGACTTTGAAAATTTTTGCTTTTAAATTGGTAAAAAGTGTATCCTTTAGGGAAAATTTGGTTTTCCCCTCTCCTGAGCAAGAAAACTGTATCCTGGAAACTGATCTCAAAGTCAGAGTAGACTGTAACAACATTATGCTTGCTTGCTTGGTCTGATACTGACAAAATACACCGTAACTGGTGAATAATAATAAAAAGGCCTTTATTCTTGAATCTGACATCCCAATTGTTATCTTGCTCTGTAATTGTGATAAATATGTATTATATTTAGATGTCTCCTGCTTGATTCAAATCAACCCTTCTCTCCCTGTTTATAGCCCATACACATTTAGCACAGAGGTTCTCAACAGAGGGTGATCCCTACCTCACCAACCCCATCCTACATAGAATATTGATCATATCTGGAGACATTTTCAATTTGTCTTGACTAAATGAGGAAGGGGAGGGGGAAGATACTGGCATCCAGAGGGTGGAAGACTAGGATACTGCTAAAAATCCTATAATACATAGGACAGCCCCACTCCAAAAAAAATAATGATTTCGTCTAAAATGTGTTGCGCCAAGGTTAAGAAACTCTTTGAGTCTAGTTTTAAGGTGGCCATTACCTGCAAACCACAGTCTTTAGAATCGCAGTATGGGTTTCGCAATAAACACCACCCTCTTCCCTGCAACCCTCCCAATACCTGGGTGATCTGTGACATATTGTTTATTAACAATAGTTCCCTAGGGGAATGATGTGGGCAAAATCAGACAGTGACAGCATATCTATAATCTGAGAAGTGCTCCTGGGTGATCTACGTATCACCCCTCCTCCCAACGATTGAGTCACCACTATAATTGAGAAGTTCTGAAGACAGTTGTCAAAGTTGTCAAAGTACTTTGATTTTCATCCTTTTCCGCCTCTTCCCTTCCTTAAGGTTTACCACCTGTGCATCCACAGCTGCTTTCAAAATATATGAAACATCTCAAGTTAGGATTTTTTTAAATTTATAAAATAGTTTCTTTTGTTGTGTAGTGATTTTGAACAAAATAGGACATAAATTTTCTGAGTAATTACATATATATATGCACATATATATAAATTTAATTCTACAGTATTACTCCAGGAATTTGGAGAAATAATCCTTTTCTTTTCTTTTCTTCTTTTTTTTTTTTTTGTAAATATGGGTGACTCTCACAAAATCAGTTTTATAATATTTGGTATTTAGTGCTTTTGCTAAGCACTTACTTTGAGATCCTCACTGTATCAGGTCTATGTTTTTAGAAGATAAACCACACTTTTCAGTTTCTAAAATCTGGATCTTTGTGCACTTAGCAGAAATATATTCATTCATAAAATTACATATATATTTATCCCTGTTTTTTTCCTGTATGCCCCAAATTCCTGACTCCCTACATGAAACTCAACAATGACTTCGAATCGGATGATGCTTTAGGTAGAGGCTGTCCTGCGAACTGCAGACGGTGTCCCTTCCCATCTCCACTGAGCAAAACTGCCACCTCTGTCCTGTATAGTCTGCCAGCATTTAGCTTTCAACTGTGGCAATAGAGGAAGCCCTGATTGTGATGTTGGGAAGAAAGACCAGGCTGTGAGTGGGAGACATCCTGGCCTTGTCCCCTTCTTATCTCTGCCCCGCTGCCTGCTTTCATACACATATGATGTGTATTTGGTCTCCCAGCTGCTACTTTGGGGATTCATTTTTAACTATTTATGTACATTGGGTACCAACACTTTCAACTTAGTTATCAGAAATAATCTTTTTAAAATATCCCAAAGTCACATGGAAAATGTCCCACCTCTCGAGCACAGATGTGTAATACACCAATACAAATTGCTTGGCTAATCCATATATTTATGTGCATTTTCTCCTGGTATATAATCATGGGGGCAACAATAAAAAAATTACATTAAATAAAAAATATAAGAAAAATCAAAGAATTCTAGTAAAATATTATAGTGAAGCCTGAAATATTTTGCAAAGTTGTTTCCAAAGAAGTAAAAGCATTATTTCAGTGAAGCTGTTCAAACCCGACTGGCTTAGCGGGCCGTAGCTTGAGACCAACAGACAACAATTCACAGGATTTCTCTGAGCATAGAGGGAAAATACGTGTTTTAAAGGGCTGCAAACTCCACTGCACTCCTTTTCTTCTCTTTTCATGGTCAATTACAATCTGTTGGATTTTTCTCACATTTTACTTTAAATCGAAATAAATTAGTGTTTTGCATTCATATTGTTAGCTGAAATGAAAAGATAGGAACTCTTCCAATTTAAGGCATTTGTTTGTATTTCTTCTCCGGAATGCCATCTGTCAAATCGAAAGAAAAAAAACAACATATGGATGAATTCTTTTTGTTTATCTAGATATTTTGGAATCAATATGTTCCAAAACCTGTTGCCAAAGTACATGTTTTTGATTGTCAGTGCCTATTTTTGGATCTCTGAATTAACTTGCAGAGAATAAAAGGTAAAATATTAACTATGCAGGAGGTAGTTTATGTATTAATACAAAAAATATGTACCTGGTGTATTTCAAAATAGCTTGAGAAGTGGTTTTATAATGTTCCCAACACAAATGATAAACGTTGGAGGTGATGGATATCCCAGTCACCTTGATTTAATTGTACACATTGTATGCCTGCATCAAAATATTTCATAAATATGTATAACCATATATACCCATAACAATTTAAAAATAAAAAATATGTAGCATAAAATAAATTTCTGTTTTGTAAAATCAGAAATATCTAATTATATGTTCTCAATAGTTTAAAAAATACTTTTTTGATAAAGATATCTCTAAAGCTACTATAAAATCTTCATGTTTCTTTGAATCACCAAAGGAAGATTATACCTTGCATAGTTTATATATGAGTAACTCATTACATTCTTAAATTGGTAATCCAGGTATGGTATAAAAGTAGACACTAACCTGCTTATTATGCCAATCATATGAATTTGTCCTTTTTTACAGGCAAAAAATGATTAAATATTTGTTATTGCAAACAGATCAACCTAGTGCATTAATAATGAGGTTTCACCTTACTGGCCATTCTAAGAAAATGTCTTTATAGTTTATTACTTTGAGATGCTTACTATACACAGAATTATGCATAGCATTCTAAGGGACCACATGTGACTTCTTGTCTCCCTTGTTAAAAGGGTCCATACATCTTCTAATCTACGGTGTTTGAGGTAATTAAGGTGGAATAATAAATGCTCACAGAGCAATCACAGCACAAACACATATGCATAAATAAACTGGAGAATGAGTTAGCCAAACTGCAAGTTGGTATAAATCATATTTTTTTTGCCCCCAAATATTTATTGTGCCTATATATCTGGGTTATTATTATTTAATTTTGAGGGAGCAAGGGCAGAATCCTATATGGTTGCATTTCAGCACACAACTGTTGGCATTCGCTTATTTTTCCTTATTTTGGAATCAAAACATTGAAAAAAATCTATTTTGAGTAAATGGGTAAACAGTAAACAATAGTGAATCAGTTCAGTTAAACAAATATTTATTGCGTATCTGCTCTTTTCCAAGCAACATGATAGGTATTAGACTTGCAAAGATGAATAAGACCCACTCACAACTTTTGGGAACTTAAATTTTCAGGGGCGAGACAGTCACATGAACGTACTTCAGGTAACATGCTGGGCTTCATTATTAAGAGCCCAATGATTGAGTTTGAATGTTAACTCTGCTATGTACAAGCTGTGTAACTTTGGGCAAGGTGCCTAAGCAAGCTATGCCTCAATTTTATCAGTGGGGGTCAGGATAGAACCAGTAAGTTGACATATACGTATAGGTAAATCACTTAGTACCTGGCACAATGTAATCACTCTTTAAGTGTTAGATGTTACTATGATCAATAAGATACTATAAGAATAGACAATATTTCTTTTTCCTATAAATAAAATGTTTTTGTAAGTGATAGTGTATTTAGGGGCCTTGTTGAGTTAGCTGGAAAGCCATAGGCAATGTAGCCCAACTATTTTGAGTTCAGATCTTTATTACTTCCTACCTATGTGAAAGTTAAATTTCTTCTATGTAGAACCAGAAGTAATACTATCACATTTTTATGGCTATCTTGAGAATTTAATGAGGTAATATTTATAAAAGCATTCAATAATAAATAGTAGCTATTAATATTTATTAGATGAAAAAATCCATTCACTCAACTCTTTTCCCAAAGAAAATAAGAAATATTATTTTTTTAAAGTATGGTCATCCTGTTATTATAATTACATTTTATTTAAAAAATATGATAGAATTCAGAGATTTAATAATTCTCAACATTAAATTTTATTCATGTTTGGTTATATCTAGTTTCCTTTTTATCTTTACAGAAATAGTTTTTTCTGCTTTATTTTCATAGTAGCACATAAAAATTTTTACAAATGTAAGAGATTACCTTATTTTTGCATTATAGAAGGGAAGCTGTCTACACAAATTTGTAATGTGATAGAATTTATGCTAATTTTGCTGTAAATTTCATGGATATATTGGAAGCTTGTTAATAATTAAAAAATTTTACTTCTTCAAGTTACAAATAAGTATTACAGTAAATACTTTCCAATCTTTATCTGACATGACATCTTACCAATACAGGCATCACAAAATAAATAATTTATGAAAAATATTTATTTAAAGAGCTGTAATTTACCTTGCATTTACCATATGCCATTCATCCAAGTAGCAATATAAAATATTCATTAGAGAAACTCATTAAAACAAACTTCTATACAATGAGGTGACGGGCCAACAAAAAACATCAATCATAGCAGGGCTTTAAGTTTTTATTAGTGCATATGGGCACACTAATATTTCAAAGTAGAAAATTATGAATATTTTGCTCTGGCTCTGAAATGACCATACTTCTACAATGACAAATTTGATAAGAGTATAACAAAGACAGGAACTGGTTTTTCTTCATTTGTTTTCATTTTAGTCAAGAAATCAGTGACAGTTCACTGAGATTTATTTTATTAATGATGAATCAACTTGATGTTATAATTAATGGGAAATCTATAGCTAATCTTAGAGGAAAAATAACTAGGCATATAATGATGTTTAAACCTGGCATGACAAAACTCTGAGGTGCAGTCTCTTGACTGCGTGCATGGTAGGCTGAGCAATCACTGTGAGTATCACTGACACCCTAATGGGCTTTGGGGCCCAGGAGAGAGTAGCAACTTCGCCTGTGCCTAAGAAGCAGTGTTTACACTGTATCACAAATATACCGCTTAAAAGAAAATGATTCTACTATGCTAAGTAGCTACATAATTATGGCATTGCCAGCTTTAAATACACGAAACAACTTTACGATTCTAGTGAAGCTCTTAAATATGAATAATATCAGAGTTCGGGAAAAATAACAAACTCAAATCAATACATTTATGGGATCCACATAAGAAGTATTGTACTTCTCTGGATCTGCCTATATAAACTAATTCACAATTCATTAGGAAGTTCTGTTAAATCTCCGCTTCACATTCTCTGCCCTTCTAGTACACTGTTGATCTGTGATTAAATGTTCTAATAAAATTAACTGGCTTTGCTACAAACAGAACATCTGGAGCTATGTTTAATCTCATGTCAAACATATACAGGAAACACCTGTCTAGGTGAAGTAATTTTTTTTTTTTTAATCCATCTGTTTTGGAAAATGGTGTCATGGTTGTCACATTAAAAGGTAATATCAACAAACACAGAAACCCTGAATTGCTTTGGAGCGTGTGTTTTCTGAAATTAACAAAAAAAATTGCTTATCCAAATGTTATCATGTCAGTCTTATTTTGTGCTGAATAATAGGAGGCCTTCTTTAACTCAGCAACTTTCAATTCCTGCCCTATAAAGCTTCCAGATGTTAACTTAGTCACTGTACTTAAAAGATTAAAATCACTGGTGTGATTCTTTATCTACGGATCTGTGCCAAAAGCAAACTGACACCGTCCACTGATTTCCTCGTATCGAGACTTTACATGCATTTTGAAATATACAAAAGTACGCATAAATGATTTTTATGTGATGCCAAAGAAAGATGTATGTGCTCCTTAGAAATTAAATGTTCACAAGTTTATATAGTTTGTAATGGCTTCTAACAGAAAGATAGGAACATACAATGGACGCCTGATGGAAGAGTAACCAGGTGGATTTTTTTTTTACAATCTTCTTCTTTAACTCAGTAAGTTTCAAAATGCTTATCTTATCTGGCTCCAAAAATGCCTTCCCTAAATCTTCCTTCTAATTTCTATTCCTTTATGACTGACAGGTGGGCTTCCATGACAATAGTTTTTAATAACAGCTTACTGGCTTACTAATTTTGTGAAAGTCCATATTATTTTATTCCTTAAGAAATGAAGTCGCTGAAGAGTAAGAAAGGTAAATGGCTAGACCAGGATCACACAACATAACTGGCCAAGAAGAATGTATTTTGTAAGTATATGCAAAATGTTTTTAAAATAAGTGTCTTTTGCAAACTCTTGTGTTAAAGCACACTCAAAGGCAAAAATGTGAATTTTTAGTGGGCATGGGGAGGAACTGATGGAAAAGTGAGAAGTCTAAAGGCAAGGTTATTAAGGCTTATTCATCGTGTGTTTTCTTAATGTGATTTTATAATTCTAGTCCCTAATATTGTTATACATACAAAAAGGTTCTTTGCCTTATGAAATTAATGTTCCAGGGAGATGTGCCTTTCCCCTCTTCTCTTCCACTGAAGTTTTGTCTACTTAGAACACCCAGTTTGGTGTCCTCAGGGTATAGCCGCTAGAGGTAATCATGAAAAACATGTTTTAAGTTCATCATCGCCAGCACAGTGGGTTCTAGAAAATTGCCAATAAGCTTTATATTAAAAAATATATATATATATGACTAGAAGGATGAAATAATGCAGGTTTAATGACTACTAGGTCTAAAGATAATATGTCAGAAATAACCATCTTAGAAAAATTTTAAATGTCATTTGAAACTTCAGTGTTTGATTCTTTGGTTAAACAATTATTGGTCTTATTAATTGTCGCAGGTGTAAGTGACAAGAGATTGTCGTTTACTTATGTGACAGCAGAGCAGTGAAGGTTCAGGCCTGTGATTTTGCATCCAGTCTATACATGTAGTCGTAAGATGTTGAAATAGGAAGATTGAACACACCTGTTATTCCTAAATTATTATCTTGACAGTTTGGAGGTGTACAGGTAGGGGCAGAGCAATTAGTGAAAGAAGTGAGGGTAGAGGTACTGTAGAAAATGATAATCAAATTAAGCAAACTGTGCTTGGTTGTCCCATGGCAAGTCCTACTAAGATCAAGTTGACGGTAAACTCTTGTGATAGTGTCTACCATAGTCTCTAGAACCCTGAGTTTCAGTGGCATATGTCAAAACTTGTCTTTCTTGGGGAAAAAAGTAAAACAAAAATTTTCAGGATAACACAAATAAATTAATTTACAAACTAAAATAATTGAAAATTGATGCTGAAGCCAGTGATCTCTAAATTTCAGGAAAATTCCGAAATTTTAGGGCGTCTCTAAGTTAGGGCATTTTGTTAACGTCCTACTATCAAACGTATACCCTGTCCAGTGTGTATCTTTTTTACATCTACTACTCCACAATACTAAGAGCCTAGTGGTAAGATGCAGACTATATTATTCTGTCTTTTCTCTTATCATTTTTCACTCTGTACCCTCTGCTTGGAGTTGTATATACACAGTCAGCTCATCTTGCAGAAACCAGATACCAGTAGAGCCTCCACGGTTGGCCACTTCCCTACATTGACCATATTTTTAAGTTGAACTAATCTTCACAGACCACATGGATATATCAGTGCAGTAGGCCTAGTTCCTTATGTTGGCCACCCCGTATGTTCACCAGTTTGTTACAGTCCCTCGGGAGGTCAATATGGAGGTTCTGTTGTAAATATATAACCATTTCCTTCTCTAGGATGCCTTAAACATTATGTGGTTGTTAAAAATTTTCTTAACGATCTTTTTCCCTTTAAGGTTAATATTTGTTAGTCTATCCTCTTTAAAGCTTTCATATAAAGTTATTGACAAACTTACTTTATGTATGAGGAAATTGAAGCTCAGAAAGCTTATATAATATACAGTAGAACATCTGTAAAGACTCTAGCACATTAATTGCCTTGTGAGTTGTATTTAAATCATGCTAGTTTTGAGAGTGGGGCTTTGTGAAGCATATATAATTCACATGTCTCTTGACTTTGGGGGCCACATGAGGCACAGGCAACTCATGCCGCCATGCTGTAGCTTACGTGTTACGTGGTGGGTGTCCTCCTGAGCAACACCCTGAAGTGGATTCATGAAAATCTTATTGTTATTGTTCTTATTGTTATAATTAATATTGATGATTTAATTCTAAAAATGTGAAATAAGTGAATAGTAGTCAATACATTTTGTTTTTCTATTTATGTTTACCTTTAAAATATAGTTAAGCCCAACAAGAATATACTTTATCCTTATGAATTATTTTTCAAGTTTTCACATTACTTTCTGTATTACTAATTTTCAAGTTTTTATGTTACTTTTTTATTGATGTGTGTGTAAGATTGTTTAGAATTTTTATTATATTTTCATAATAAAACACCAGTGTCCTAGGGAAAACTTTCTTTTTCTCTGAATGACAGTCAGTGTACTGGCCTGAGTGACAGAACAAGACCCTGTCTCAGAATAAACTAAATAAATTTGAAAACATAGAAAAGTAAAAAGAAGGAGAGGAAAATTATATATTTTATCAATCATTTTCTTAGACAACAATGCTACTTTTTTATTAATGTGTATATTAATATATTAATAGAATATATGTATTACATGAAATGAATTTTGTTTATTTTTCTAATTTAATAAACTATAAACATCTTTTGTGTTATAAAATATTCTACATAAAAATAATTTTCAATGGCTGCATAATTATAACATGTCATCAAAAGGATATAACATAATTAAGTTTTGAACATTATTTTTATCCTCAACTTTTCCCGTGTAAGTAGATTTGCAATAAATATGTAAGTAGATAATATTATTTTAAATTTTTGTAAGATCTGTTTTCAAAATCTGACTTAATGAATGAGAGGCTATGAACATTTTTATGGCTCTTGATAAAAATTGAGAAAGTTTATATCTGTGCAAATATAAAGATAGTAGACTTTCTGAAATATTGTAAGCACTCAAGAAATGATAGCTAGATTTTCAAATTGCATTCCAAAAAACTGATAGCAGTCCACATTACCACCTACATATGACTTTTTAAATATTAATAAACATTAAAATCTTCAATTGATAGGTGAAAAATGCTTTCATGGATATGATACTTTGGAGATATAAAATAGTCCAGAAGTGATATAAGGCCCCTCAAATTTTTAGTAGTTTACTTTCCAATGATCATCTTGATTCTTGAATGGAAAAGAAAATGATGTACAACATGTCCCATTCCTTTAATAATTTTTCTTTTAAAGTATTTATCTGATTACAGATATACTTCTTTCTGGAATAAACTGAAATCACTGCTTAACATTTCTAGATGTTCTTAGTAAAATTCTCAGCAACTTTGAAACATTTGGTATGTTTAACCCTTTGTAGACAGGAATTTAAAGACAGGAATAGTTGGACACTTCTTTTTATTATTTAAATTGCAGATGTAATTCAAAAATGTTGTTTTGATTGTCTGTTAATAGCAGAAGATAAAATAGAACTATCCTATTCAAAATTATACTCTGAAATTAACTCAGGAATCTTTATTTCATTTTGCCATGGTTAAATCGGAAAAATCATCAATATTCAGCAGTTAATTATAAATAGCCTCATGTTCTGTGATTACCAATTTGTTATTTGAATTTGCATATACTTAAGGCGTTTATTGGTGTCTATTACCCTTTTATTATTTTTTCAAATGCACTTTTTCACTCTAGAGTTTAGGAGTGTTAATATAATTGTAAAATTTCACCCGATCAAGGCAGCATTTATTTAAAACAAAGCTAGAATAGCTGTAGTCTGATTGCTTTTCTAGGTACAGATGTCATTCTACTTGAGTCTTAATAATTCTACACTCAGTATATGGCTAATTTACCGCCAACCAATAACTGTGTTCTGAGGCTTTATTTATATCAGTCTTCTATCTTTGGACCTATAAATTTACACTTCAACAATTTAATTTCATATATATATTATGGGCTAATCCATAGTATATTTTGATTATTTCTGTGTAATAAAGTCCTTCTTTCTTACGTAGGAGAAAAAAAATCTCCTGTCTAATACAAATAAAATTATCTCTCAAACAGTGATACATCATCATACATGCAAAACCAAAGCTGCGGTAGGCTAGACTGGCAGATTAGATGAACCACTTCAATTTTCCATCAATCAAATTATAGTTTATTGTTCGGCTGAACTACCTCAGGCAACACAAATCTAAAATACTGCCATTTTGGAAACATTACATTCTTTTCTTGTCACATTATAACCTGAGTTATAGTCATAAAAAAGAATGTCATGCCATTACTGGTTCATAATATTCCTTAATTTAAGAATAGCTAATTTATCCACAGATTGGGTGCAGTGCCTACCCAAGATGATAGAAGTGTTGGGCTATAATTCTATTCAACCACATGCTCCCTCAATTATTTCTAAAATAAAAATAATTCAAAAAACATTTAATTAAATGAAGAATGTTTGCCTAAAATGCCAGTTTAATGAGAGGATTAAGTAGAAAAATTATAATTTTTGATGTGTTTAGTATTTAAATTGTTTTGCATGCAAACTAAATGGAAAAATTTAATTAAAAATGTAAACTTTGTCCATGGAATGATAACTTTTAATTTTCTTTATTTTTGCAACAAAGAAAAAGTGATTGATCAGTCAGATCAAATTTTTGACAAAAGCAAGCAACAACATCCAATACATTTAAAATCTGATTACATTCTGCCATCTACACATATATCAATATGTTTTCTGACATTTATTCTGTGAAGTTCCTCTTAGGTTGAGGAATTATCATAGATGCTGTTGCATTCTAAGAGCTTTCTCTCAGTTCATCTTAGATGTATGAAATAAGCTGATGGCATTTCTATAGCTAGAAATATTTAGTCTAATGCATGCAACAGTGATGATTGCTTTTCTTTGTAGCACAGGTATTACAATTTGGAAAGTGAGAAGGGAAAATGACAAAATAAATTTTATTCTCAAAATACAATTCCCTCAAAATTGAATGAGATATTTGTGCAAGAATGAACCTTGTTAAAATCATGGTGGTTTCCAGTTGCTACAGACTTATATTTATACTTAAAATGTGTTCATGATTACTTGATGAAGGCATAAACCTGTTCAAGAAATAACACTCATAAATAATGCATGCTAAAGCCCGAAGATAATCAGACAAGTTATAAGAATATACCTCCCTCCACAAATGTATGTCATTGCTACATTTCATGAAAGGCCACTTAATTGACTACCAGATAGAGGAATAAACCTGCTAAAAGAATAGATTTACTGTGCACTGAGGCAATGCATTTAAGAGGTCTCTGCTGAATAAAAAACAAGTTCCATTGGCTGAGCTAAGATATGTTCTTGAACGCGTTGGGACTTATTAACTGAACTTTTATGTGCCTTTTATGCATCATTTATTTTTGAAAAATCAGGAATTTTCATGATAGCAATTACTTATGCACTAAAGTCATGTGAAATTCCTGTGGTTGGTACCACAAATTCTACCCTGAGGAAGAACCTTACCCTCTTTTAACACCTCTGGAGTTTAGGACAGAAAAAAAGGAAGTGGAATAACACCAAAGGAGGTGTATATGGCTCCACCAAACGCTGTGGGTTTTCCTTTAAAAGGCAGCTTGAAGGCCTTACACTAACCTTCCTGTAGATTTTATTTTATTGGCATAGAAGTTTAAAAAAAAAAGTTTCTTGAGTCATTTTTTCATTTTTTGTAACTATGATGATGATGATAACACCTAACACTTACTGAGAGCTTACTATTTGCCTAAGCAATTTTGTAACCTTTTTTGTTTGTACCCTTCTTTTGGTGCAAATATGTCTGCGTGGCATGACCATAAACATCTTCATTTCATCTTACTTAGTTAAGATTTGTACTTGCCTGCTCTGAAATTAATTCCCCACAATAGAACTACAAAACCTATTGGCAATAAAGCTTTTTGGTTCGGCTTTGCTATAAAATTCTGAATGTTTCTCGACAGTGTATAATTAAATGCAAATGCTAGGCTATAATTATATTATGGGTGTGACTAAAAGAGAGTGAGGAAAGGAAATTCTTAGTTAAATCTGCTTCAACCTTGTTGTTTCTAGGTTTCCTGTGGTTTCTTCTCTTAACTTTTAATCCTTATTTTACCCAAAGATTCTAACTTAACTTTTTAAGACTTTACTAAGGTTTAACTGAATATGTAGGTTTTTCAGTCTTCCTTCTGAAGATGCCTGGAAAAGAAGGATGAAAGAGTATTCTTCCACTGATACATTGTAAAGCTGTATTTTATTCTCCTGCTTATATTTTTTTATTCATTGGTGGACACACCAGGGGTTGGGCATGCCAGCTGTGACTCTGGGATTGGGGACGCTTTTTAAAGAACAGTGTCTGACATGGCTTATTAAATAAGGTTCACGTTCCTCTCCTTTCTCTACAGTCTCTTTCCCTCCTCTGCTGCCTTTTTTCCTATAAAGATAGCAATAAAGTGTCAGGAATTATAGTTGATTATAAAAAAATAGGACAATTGAGGATTTAAAAATAAATAGTTCAGATCAGCATGACATTTTCTTTCATGAAAGGTGATTTAAAAGCAGTAGTGGCATAGATGACATGTTTAATGCCAGGTTGAACAGCTACCATTCCCCATCTGCTTGAATTTTCTCCTGAGACTTGAGAGGACAAGACCCAGGAAAAAGACTTTCTGAGGTTTCTGGACCCTCAGAGCAGTGGAAGTACTCAGGGGCATTTGCAGTGTTGGTCTAATTCTGGTATTTAATTTTTCTTAAAAGAAATTTCTAGAATTCCATAGCCAGTCAGCGGGTTTCATCTTCTCAATGACCTTGGGTGAGATTCACAGCAGTGGAACTACCTGGCCTATGTCACACAGCCATTGAGAGAAGCCCGGTCTTCGGGTACTTAGTTTAGGGCTTATTACCACCTTCCGGCAGTTTTGAAATATTGGCCATCGGCCAAGTCTAGTGCATGATAAAGCATGCATTAGTCCTCAGTTACATCAAAAAAGTTATAATAAGGAGAATTTTTCATAGCATGGACTTTGTGAGAAGAGTGTCTTAAACTTCGGTATGGCATTGTCTATTTTTGTGTGAAATGGTGGTGAAAATACTTCATGCTTGTTTTGCTTTTGTTTGTTTTAACATGCCTTTTCTTGGCAAAATTAAAATTTGGAAGCCCAATGATAGAATGTATATATTTATTTGAGATTTCCCGGCTCCATGAAATCTAAAAGTTTGGGAAACTTTGCCATAGACCACCTCCCTCTTCATTTCAAGGCCTCGATGAGCACTGCTGTGAATCCCACCTTCTTTCAGTTTTCCTCTTGGAAGAAGAATATGTCCTATGATTCTTGGCCACAGGCTGTGGAAACTGCCCTGGATGGAAGGCCAGCAAGCCCAGGGTGTAGACTCAGCTCTTCCATCAAGGAGGTGACACATTTGTCAGCCATTAACCTCCCCGAATTTTGTTTTCCTTATAAAAATGAAAATGTTGGTTAAGTCAATTTGGGAGACATTTTTTAGCTCTCTTTCCCCTCTCTTCTTTTGTGTGTGTGGCTTGTTTGTGAGACAGTGTTTGTAATGTTTCACCAATTGTACTAATGAAGCCTTGCATAAAGAAGTGGAAATTGAGGAGATGAAAAAACGTAGAAGAATCAGTATTATTCCCACAAAGAGGGCAAACCCTAACAAATGATGTGCAGAATTCAGAAATATTTGTTCTATTTATCGAAGTGCCCGTCTTTTTGGTCATTCCTTTACTCATATTTTGGTGCTCAGGCTGCCTGA
Source organism: Loris lydekkerianus (assembly GCA_963574355.1). Classification (NCBI taxonomy): domain Eukaryota; kingdom Metazoa; phylum Chordata; class Mammalia; order Primates; family Lorisidae; genus Loris; species Loris lydekkerianus. The sequence goes on along the minus strand of CAUYPK010150597.1, from coordinate 4,431 downwards.
CATTTAAATGCATAAACTGAATCTGAATTAATACATATCTCAATTTCCTTTACTACATGCTCTCTGCATATATATTGCTGCTTTGATAGAACATTAGAGTTTGGGGTTGAGGGCTAAGTTCAGAATCTCTCTGTCTTTCAGTTTTTAGGTATCTCTGAATGAGTTCTCTATCATACTGACCTAGAGATAATGCCTTGCTTTATGGAGACCTAATAAATAAGGTTATAAACATAAACACATGTTATAAATTAAAAAGGACTGCATGAATATCAGGCATTAATGTTAGGCATATAATTTATATTTTATACATGAAACACAGGATAGACTGATATTATTTATATAAGTATTGGCGGTTCCCTGGTTACAGATGAGATGTGCCCCTAAGAGCATCTTTAGATCAGACTTGTATGCAATTCAGATCCCTGATAAATAGCACATAATAGTGATGCCATAATGGCTCATACATTGTAATAATAATATAGTATAATACTATAATAATGGGTAGTAATACCCTGTATTGTAATAATGTTACAGAAACTATTGTGCTCATTGTTGTAATTCGAGCAAACAAAACACAAAAATAAACCCACACAAAAAGTTTAGATAGGAGACAGGAGAAACTTCAAGAAAGTATATTAACAGCTACAGGCCCACAACAGAGAAAAACACAATTATATTCAACTGGGGAGAGAAGGAGAGAAAGTGGAGAGGGGAGGAGGAAGGGAGATTGGTAAGTTCTCCCTAACATGCACAATGTGAGGGTATGTGGTATGCTCCCTGGATGAAGTCCTCAACTACAACTGGAACTCAACCTTAGAAATGCAAACAATGTAACCTAATCATTTGTACCCTCATATTAATCTGAAATTAAAAAAAAAGAATATTAAAGGTTAATACTTTCCTACTGTTGTGTCAATATCTTGCCCACTGGAAGGGGCATTTTTGATGCTGGATGGAATGCTGACATTACTCGGAAGATGATGGTGGAGGTGTTGCTGGGGAGGAGGGACGGGGTGCTGGAGAATCAGCACGGGGATCTCTTGCTGGGAAAGGAAGCTTACCACTGAGGTTGGTTTCTTGAAAAAGGTATTAGGGTTGTTTTTTGAGCTTTTTCTTTTTTTTCATCATCAATGGTCTTGTAGCAGTTGATGTTCTCACTAATTGCACAGTAAACCTTTGTTAACTGCCCAACATTAGGATCTTGCTCCCCAAGCATAGCAAATCCGGCTTTAATGAGATGAAAGGTTTGAGCTAATTCTTTTGTCATACATTTTCTTGGCTCTGGATCTTTTGATTATTCATGTTCTGGTGTTTCTTCCAGCTGCTTCTCTATCTGTGAGACTCGCTGCTAGTGTAAAGAGACTGCCAAAGAATTGCCTAGTATAAACTGCTGATTTGTTCACATGTGCAGAAGAAACTAGCTCCCAAATTAGTAATTTAATTATTTAGTTATAGATTATTATTATGTGGATCCTTGAAAGCCTGTTAGTAAGTACAGAATGTCATATGTTGAATCATCTGTAACTCGAGGAATGCCTGTGTATTTATTTATTCCACACCTGCATTATCCTGAGAACCAACCTTCCTTCCTTCATCTTTCCTCCCTCCTCTCTTCCTCCCTCCTTCACTTCCTCCCTTGCTCCCTCCCCTCCTTCTTTCTTCCTGTCTTTTTTTCTCTTGCTGTGCAACCCCTGTAAAATTTTATCTACTTCTCATCTTTCATCTTTCTCACATAGACTCAGAAGTCAGTATATACCTCTAACTTTCTTAAGTTATCATGGGTCACCTCATTGTATACAAGATATATCTCTTGGTAATGCATGTCAAGTCTTTTATAAGTTTATGCTAATATATATAAATACATATATAATATGTAATACATATAATACATATATTAATGTATTATATAAAATATATAATAATATTAATATGCAGCATAATGCATATAATACATATATTATATGTATTATATATAATATATAATAATAAACATGCAGTATAATATATATTAGATATTTTATATGTAAAATATCCACTCTTCTCCCTCATTCTATATGTTCTGACACACTTTTCAAAACTCTGCCCTTCTAAACACTTTACTGTATCATTATAGGCTGAAATTTCTACTCTCTTGTGTCATCTGACAAAGTCATGCTCATCCTTTCCAATCTTCTGCTTTTCCACCCTCCTACACTGGGTTAGCCTCCCATCTGTGAACCCCTTAACCCCCCCCCATATATTTACAATGTAACACACATATGTTATACTGTGTATTTTTATAGCGTTATTCTTCCTAGGCTAGAAATTGTGTTTCAGGGTAGCTTTTGTCTCCTATTGCCTATTAAAATATCTGGCTGAGAGCAGATACTCAATGTTTATGGATTAAGCAGTACAACATCAGCAATGATGCTGATATTATGTCACTTATCTCTAGTGTAGTAAATTTCAATGACAATATGGTCAGAGTTTGGTTTATTAATATTCTTATTTCTTTTTCTTAAACTGCCAATGAAATTGCTTTCCTGAATGATCATTTATAATATGTTTTATCTTATTCTATTATTAAGTTACTGAACTATGAGACCATTTAAAGTTATCTTAATTATTGACCAATTAGATAGCATTTCAATAGATTGTATGGTGAACAGTTTTCAGAGGTCTCTTTAGACTCCCACAGTAAGGTCATCCTTTTAGCATATAAATAAGCTTCCTCCTTATTACTTATATGGTGTCATATATGTAGTTATAAAATTGGAGGCTAGAAAGACTATAAGAAGGAGGTTAGAAACATTTTTGCTTGAAGAATCCAAAGATTTGGATTTGCATACCTCTTTTTGGAATTAAGATAGTTGAAATTAATTTTAGGAAAAGAGTCCTGCCTACACACCAGTAAACATTAATGTATTTGGTTGTAAAGTAATAAAGAAATAGAACAGAGAATGACAATATTGATATGTCAGTAATAGCAATATAATCATATTGGAGTAATTCATTCATAGTCTTTCCATCCAATGAGTTAAATTTGGTTCCATATATGACTATAATTTAAAACTTGCCATTTAATAAAATAACTTTAAAATGTACTTGAATAGTGATTTTTCAGACATTCAAATATTTGTTCCAGTTCAATTTCCTTTTAAGCCATCAACTGTTCAATGCTAATAGTTGTAACAAAAGTTGAAGGCCAAGCCGGACAGAAAATTACATCTTTGACCGAAGTTAGTATTTTGGATTCTTTCTAAGGGGCTTGACTTACGGCTGCTATACAGAGGGGTGTGTGTGTGTGTACATGTGGATTGGGGTGGGGAGGAAGTAATGGCTAAAGAATTCTGATCTGGACATCTCTAATAGTTTTCGAATCTCAAAATCAATGTCTTCGACATGATTGTTTATAGCAATCTTTCCAAACTGTTTCAAATTCTTTATGGGAAGTGTGTGAATGAACAGATAGAAAAATTAAATATTTTATTTCATTATTTGCTTGTTTGCTTGTTACTCCATAAAAGAACACTTTTGTCATAGTTCAGATTCCCCAGGAAACAGACTAGGAAATGCATGAAGGGTATTATGGGAAAGTGATCTAGAGAGGAGTCTTCGTGAGAAATTAGGGAGACAGGAGATGCGGGAGAAGATGAATTGCAATACATTTGCCACAGGGGCCAAATTTGATCTCATAAGTGCTTCAAAGTTGAGATGGTCCTGAGATGTCTCAAGTGGGCAGAGAGCGCCAGAACTTTGTCCCTAACATCATTTCTTCATTAGTCATGAGCTTCTTCCCTCTCCCCACAGTAAAAATAATAGGCTAATTTTGGATAATCTCTATTTATTTTTCCAGTTCCAGAAGGACCATTTCAATTTTAAAGTACTTAGGAGATCAAATATGGCCCCTCTGGCAAATGCATTGCGACTCATCTGCTGCACTTGCCCACTTTATCAACTACCCATTATTCTACGGCAAAGTTCTTAAAGCCTGAGTCATGTCTATTATTTTCTTTTTGGTCTTTCCATAATAAACAGCAGAATGACACTATCTACAGTTACAATGAAGGCTTTGAAGATGGAGGAAGAAACCACAAGCCTACGAATGCAAATAGTCTCTAAAAGCTGAAAAAGGCAAGGAAGTGTATTCTTCTAGAAGCAATGCAGCCCTGGTGACACCTCGATTTTAGCTCAGTGAGACTGATTTTGGACTTCTCACCTCCAGAACTATGAGATAACAAATATGTGTTATTATAAGCCACTAAGTTTATGGTAATTAGTGCAGCAACAACAGGAAACTAGTACAATGAGTTTTTTTTTTTTTTTTGAATTTATTTATTTTTTTATTGTGGAGAAGGGGCAGGGAAAGAAGGCGGGGGAAGAGGTGAGTGACAGGGTCGGGCCAGTGGCATGGTACCACATTGGCTGTATCTAGGTAGAGGCAGTTTCAGG
>CAUYPK010150596.1:0-16329 GCA_963574355.1 Loris lydekkerianus | reverse complement strand
CCAGAATGTTTATTGCAGCACAATTCATAATTGCTAAGTCCTGGAAGAAGTACAGTAGATTCTTGAATCAGGCTATTGGTCAATCCACGCACAGGTATTTGGTGAGGGCTTACAGTGTACCCAACACTGCTAAGTCCTGATTACAATTCAAGATGCTTGGGAAACACAGGAGGGTTTAGCCCCAACCATTTCATTGTCTCCCTTTGTGGACTCAGACAAAGCATATGATCTAGTTTGACAATATTTATTGAGACTCTATTATGAGACAGGCATGGCTCTGGGTATGTAGGAAATTTAGCAAGGATCATTGTGCTCCTCAATGAGCCAGATCAGGGGAATAAACAAATATACAAATATTGTGTATATTTGATAATTTTGGATAGCTTCAACTACAAAATGACAGTCATATCAGTTAACGAGAGTATGCAAGCTCCTTGGGCTTTGGAGTCTGAGAAAAGAAATATAGTTTACTGACATCAATGCATGTGAAGTTTTTGCATTTGTGGAAGAGGAAATGAGCTCTTTGGTCAAAACTCAACTTTTTATTGTGTTGATTTTTTTCGTTTCAAAGGGTCTAATCTTTGGTTGAATCCTTGATACAAGGCATCACTTCATCATCTTGTTTATATAGATAATATATCTTGTTCAAGTGATTCAGGCTCTGGGGGTAAAGAAAAAGGGGGCAATACCTTAAAAACCAGAGGGAAGTTCGAGAGAAAAATGTTTCCTAAAAGAACCCTTTCATATAATAGTCTTGAGCTCATGGGTGGGATGAACAAAATGCCAGATGGCTCTGAAGCCTCTGGGAGGAAATGTCCTTCATGTTGATGGCATCAACCAGAACTAAATATTCCTATAATTTTCCTCACAGAGTTCTCCAGTATTCTTCTTGCAATGAAGACAGAAAGTCTTGACGATTACTAGACCTTCTCTTTGTGATTCTCTATAAAGAACACATATCACTTCTCCTCCTGTCTGTGCAATTCAAAACACACTGCATTCATCCATTTTGATGGCCAAAACCCTCAGGCTTTGCCAGGGCCACACCATGATGGGGAGTTTCCATGGCAACACCTGAGTCAACCACAGAAGACCTTGCAGTCACACCTGAATTACCACCAGTTTCAAAAAAACTCATCTAGCATGCCTTCCCTTCCTTCTGACTGTGAGATAATTCTGCAGGGAAAACTAGTATTTTAGCAGGTGTGCCTGAAGGAAGTCTGGAACATGAAAGAAAAAGGAATAATCCTATCATATTCACTATGATTTAAACCAGTTGAGAGTTAACTTAATAAAAATGGCCACCTATGTTGTAAATCAGTTAAGATTTCTTTTGCAAAGGGTCTCCCCCCACAGTCACTATTACAAACAAAATGTTATATAATTTTTTCCCCAGGCCTGTTTCCCGTTCACCCAGGGACCCTAAGTTTTAGTAAACAATCATTTTATTCAATCCTGTTAACCCCATACTTGCATGAATACCATAGCAGACTTGTGTGGGTTTTTCTTCTTCTGGTTTACTAATATTCTGCCACCACCACCAGCCCCGGGAGAGAACCACGGGTCAGGGGAGTATGCAGTGACTTCTTTCCCTCCTGCCCATGGAAATGGCCATAGAAAGATCACAAAGGAAAGACAACACAGAGAAAAGATGCTACACAGACTGGCCTGGGGTAAATGATGAGCAAAGCAATAGAAGACGTTAAGGAAAAAAGAGGCAAAAAAATAAGCTGGCCCAGACAGGGAAGTAAAGGGGACGAAAACCCAGCTGAATGCAAACTTGACCTGGTTCTCATTTGAATCATGTGTCTGCCCTACTTTTTTAAAAAATAAAATGAAGAATAGTATAGAAAGGGGGCAAAAGTACAAAGCTGCACAATATGCAAAGGAAAGAGAAAGAAACGGATGGGTGGAAATGATATATATATACCTTAAAAAATATATCCTGCACATTAACATTTTAGCTGACACACCTCGCTCCTAGGATACTTACTTACATGATGTGGAAAAAAGAAAAATAGTAAATATATAGCAAATTGTTTATTAGCAACTCAGGTCAACTGTGAAAACAATTTTTCTCTTTCATAGTCCCTAACCCATTATTTTCTAAAACAAGAATCTTGGACCCATTGCATAGAAATCACCTGTTTTATTTTTTTAAAAAACAAAAATTACTGGATGTCACCCGGGACTGAGTCTCTCTGGAACTGTGCCTTGGGAATCTGAGTTTTAACAGGTATCCCTGGCAATTATAATATCCTCTACAATTTGAAAGATGGTGCTCCCACCTTTACACAACCTGTGCTGTGTACAATTAGCCCGTGATGTTGAGTGTGCCAAGCATGCTTTTGAAAGCTGCTTCTTCAGCATCTCACCTGCAGCTATAATTGCTGCCACTGCATACATAGGTGGGTCTATTATGTTGCCATGAGCCCCATAATGACACCTATTTCTCCAACTTTGATCTATTAATGATTAATGATACCACCCATAGTATGTAATACCATCCAGTCTATGGAGTTTTTAGCATAAAATGATCATAGAAATCTTTTAAAGGATAAAATAATTACAGAAACCTTCACATGGTCACAAACTTGACTTACATAAAAATAACATTTGGACCAAGACACCAAAGAACCACAACTATTAAGCTCCATGGTAGTTCACAAGTGATAGAGTCCAAAAGAAAAATTTGAAAAGTTCAATTAAAATTGCAAATTTCACATGGATGGAGCTGGAACAAATTCTTCTTAGCAAAGTTATCTCAAGAATGGAAGAAAAAGTATCCAATGTACTCAACCCTACTATGAAACTAATTTATAGCTTTCATATGAAAGCTATAACCCAGTTATAACCTAAGAATGTGGGGAAAGGAGAAAGGGAGGGGAGGGGAGGGGAGGTGGGGGATGGGTGGAAGGAGGATAATTGGTGGGATTACACCTACAGTGCATCTTACAAGGGTACATGTGAAACTTACTAAATGTACAATATAAACGTCTTAACACAATAACTAAGAAAATTCTGTGAAGGCTATGTTAACCTACTAAATGTAGAATATAAATGTCTTAACACAATCACTAATAAAATTCCAGGAAGGCTATGTTAACCAGTGTGATGAAAATATGTCAAGTTGTGTATAAAACCAGTGTATGGTGCCCCATGATTGCATTAATGTACACAGCTATGATTTAATTAAAAAAAAAAAATCAACACATTGTACCCCACATATGCATAAATGTATTCATGATCTATGTGTATTTGACTTAATAAAATAAATCAATAAATAAAATTGCAAATTTCCAGGCATTCTAATTCAGGGGGTTGAGGGAGGTATTCAGAATCTGCATTTCAACAAATTGATGTCCAAGGGCCAAATATTAGCAAATGCTGGCTCAGAGCAACCTAAACTTGCTTGACTCCAGTGTTTCTCAAACTGTGGTCCCTCGACCAGCAACATCAGCATCACCAGAGGATGTGTTAGAAATCCAAATTCTTGGGTCCCATCCCAGATCTAATGAATCAGAAACTCTGGGGATGGGATCCAGCCATCTGTGGTTTAACAATACACCAGGTACAGTGCATTAAAATCAGCACTTGGAGCAGTGCTTTTCAACTTTGCTGAACATTTGAATGACCTGGGTAGCTTTCAAAAATCCAGTACCCACCCTCCAGACCAACTCTATCTCTTGGGGGAGTTGGCAGGGAGGGCAAGGAGAGCCAGGGCATCAGTAATTTTTAGAGCTGAATGATTCTAATATGCAGCCAAGGTTGAAAACTAACTTAGAACAATACTACTTTCCTCACCCATGAACCACATGGGTCCTCACACTCAAACTTACCCATTGCCTTGTCATTGAAGAAATTATTTACAATTATCCTGGTTTCTCTAACCTTGTTTTGTTCACTTCAACCTCTTGGACGTCAATGGTTTGACAACTATGACAACTCTCATATCTCTGCATAGAGCTCGAGAGAGACATAACTAATTTGCTGTTAGATCAAGTTATATACCTAAAATGACTGGAAAGTAAAAAGAACCGAGTTTCTAAAATGTTCCTCCAGCTCTGAGCTTCCTACCTCAACATCAGAAACACACGTAATGGAAAAGCTACCCTGTGTCGTCTTTTTCCAGTCTGCCATCAACCCCATGATTATTTCCTCCATCAAGCTGGTGAGTGGGCTGGGAGTCACTTACCCTTCTTTAAATTGCCCCATTTGTGTCAAGGTTATTTTGTACAAAATGATAAGCATTACCCATTAATTCTCTTCTGTACCTCCTACATTTTCCCCAAGCCTAGGCTCTGGGAAAGGCTTTCTTTTTCTTCTTTCTGACACCTTTAAGAAAAGAAAGACCTCTAAAACTTAGTTACCCTATGGGTTTGTCATGCTTTTCCATCCTCTAATCTGTGAGCAAACAATCAGTATTATTAATAAAAATGAGTTATTATCATTACACTAAAAACAAAATGAGGCCGGATCCTGTATCTCACTCCCCATCCAGTTAATTCTCTCCCTCCCTGGAGCATTCTAAGTTGGCCCCACACCGTATGAATATTGTACCTTTCTGTCAATTTCTATAACTATTTGCCTCTGTGCATTGCAGTATCTAATGTTTAAGAGCATACTGGCTTATTCTCGTCTCAAACTGTATAATACATTTTTTCCCAAGTCACTGGTAAACTTCCCAAGGGCAGACACCATACTTTCTAGTTCTCCTATATCCCTTACAACCACAGCACAGTTCTGAGCAAAAGGCACAGAACTGAAACATTTAACTATCCATACACCCATTTTACAGACTATCAGCACCATTACACCATTATGCTGGTGTTTGAGATACATTATCCAAGTTAGAAAGCAAAGCTAGCCAGGTGTGGCAGCACATGCCTGTAGTCTCAGCTACGTGGGAGGCTGGGGCAGGAGGATGGCTTAAGCGCAGCAGTGTGAGGCTGCAAGGAGTTATAATCACACCACTGCACTTCAGGCTAGGCAACAGAGTAAAACCCTATCTCTAAAAAATAGAAAAAGAAAGAAAAGAAAAGCAAAACTAAGATCAGTATCCTGTCTCTAATTTCAATCACTAAGTTGAGACTCATTCTCCCAGATTATAAAGCATATTGACTGAACTGTGGCAGGGACAGGAGGAGGAGGAGAGGAAAGAGACAGAGGCAGGGACAGAGAAAGAGAGAGAGAGAGAGAATGCAAGATCCAATCTCTTTCCCTCCCCTAATGCTTCTAATGTGATGCCTTGGAACTTCTATGAAAATTAAATACACTTTAATTTTTGCAACTCAATCTTTGCTCTTTTGATTGCCTTTGAGTTTCTGTTTTTGTCCTTTTTAATTATTATTAGAATTTAAGAAATATTTTCTTCAGATCTACTCAAACATTTTTATCTTAAGAAACCATACAAATCTTGCAATTCAATTTTAATAATTGAAAAGACATTTGTTCCTTATGGGTAGCATTTGCATTTTACAGCTAGTCAAGGCTGAAGTAGTATAGAATTTCAAAACTGATTTGAATTGGTCATGAAACAAATTAAATTTCCATTCTAAAAACAATACTGTATTTTGAGAAATCGTGCTCCCTTCTTTGGAGAAGCATAAGGCTTAGTGATTCATAATGTGAAAATCATTGAGTTTGTTTTAGAGAATAAATACACAATACATTCAAATATACAGTAAATTTACATTAAAGGTTTGCATTGCATTTTTAGCATATAAGTAAGTTTCTATGCAAACATAATCTATCCACTTGATCTTCACATATTACATCTGTAACCAATGTAAATAGAAAGATACTTCAGAGAGGTGTGAAATGTAGAGGATGAGTGAGCAGAAAGGCTCTTGTATGATTAACGTGGGAGAAGAGAACCCAGTGGTATGGGAAGCAATTGTCTAGATAGCACAGAAAAAGCAGGAGAGAAAAGAAGATTATATTCACTATCTTGTGAAATTTTGCAAAAGGAATTATTTCCCTCCCCAGAGACACAAAAGAGAATTTGAGTGACATGTGAACCTGAGATGGAGAAAAGACAGAGCAGGGTACACAAAGTGACTTTATGCACAGGGGTTAAAGTGTTTGCAGCACTCAAGAAGAGGAAGCAAAAAGAGCAAAGGGCATCTTCCCTGGCTGCTCCAAAGGTCAGGTGGCAGGGAAATTGTGTACATACACAGGCTGGGTTCAGTCACTCACACCTGTAATGCTAGGACTTTGGAAAGTGCAGAGGTGGGAAGATTGCTTCAGAATAAGAATTTGAGACCAACCTGAGCAGCAAAGTGAGACCTTATTTCTACAAAAAATTTAAAAATTAGCTAGGCATACTGGTTCATGCCGATAGACCCAGGTACTTAGGAGGCTGAGGCAGGAGGATTGCTTGGGCCCAGGAATTCTAGGTTATAGTGACCTATGATTGGGCCACGGCACTCCAGCCTGGGTGATAGAGTGATACTCTGTCTCTTAAAAAAGAATACCCTAAGATCTCAAATTTCATCCCAGAAAACATTGCATTTAAGGTATTGTGAAAGATGAATGGTTCAACAGGTTAACATCAACCAAGAATTCCCAGTTACTACCTGAGTCAACATACTTAATGTCTAGCATATTGTCATACAATATTTTTCTAAATTATACTAGCTAATAAAATTTTCTTATAATAACACTTGCCTTGCATTTTGGATTATCTCAGGGGTTCTGAGAAAAGAGAACTAATTACAGGACGAAATTCATATTACGAATCAATTGATTTAAATGTTACACCCATCTCTGATGGAAGAACTAGACAATATTAAAGAGAAAGAACTCATTTTCTAGAAAATAAATTGTTTCATGAAGCTGTGTTTATGAAAGAAGGTTATTTTTCTCCTCAGTTGCTCTAACCAGGCTCCCAACTCCCCACCCCTGTATACACACTGCCCTTCTTTCTATTCCTGGTCTGCTCAGCCCAGGGCTTTTAACCTCATGCCCTCCCCACTCAGCCTGGGATGCTTTCTGCACAGATGGACCCTCCAATTCCCTCAACCAAGCAAAGCAGCCTCCCCACTCTACCAGTTCTCTTTATCTTAAACCTCTGAACAGCACTAACCACTATCTCATAGCTTTCTTCTGTATCTTTGTTGGAGTGTATATAATCTTTCCCCTGGCCTAAAAAAAAGTATCTCCATTGCCCAGAACTGTGTGGCACATAGTAGGCATTAAATGAATGCTAGTGGAATGGATTTGTTACAATAATAACAATTATATCACCATTATGATATTAAGGCAATCTACTTTGGAATGATAGTTATTTTACTTTTACTATATATTCCTTGCCCCCATTTTCTTTTTGCTGGCACTAATTACTGTCATACTGTGTTATGTATTCATTTATTCATTTTCTCTTTTGCTAAAATATGTGCTTCTTTGTCTATTTGGTTTACCCTAATACCCCTGGCACCCACAACAGGTCCTGGCACATAGTAGCAATTTAATAAACTATCATTGGGGCAGCACCTGTGGCTCAGTGAACAGGGCATTGGCCCCATATGCAGAGGGTGGCGGGTTCAAACCCAGCCCCAGCCAGACTGCAACAAAAAAAATGGCTGGGCGTGGTGGTGGGCACCTGTGGTCCCAGCTCCTCGGGCAAAAGAATCATCTAAGCCCAGGACTTGGAGGTTGCTGTGATCTGTGTGACGCCACAGCACTCTACCGAGGGTGATAGAGTGGGACTCTGTCTCTACAAAAAAAAACAAACAATCTTTGAATGAAGCTAATTGTCCTATCATTCGTCTTCCTCTTCTCCTTCTCTGAGCACTGTACAAGCAACTTGCAGCTCTGCTGTTTGCCATCAAGAGTCTTCTTCTTGATCATGTTCTGGATCTGCATAAGCCACCTTGGCAGATCCAGGTGTCCTTGGCTGATGGAAACAGGTGTTTGGTATGGCTGAAATAAGTCTGGGGCTCCCCTGTCCTTTCACAGCAGCAATCTGTAGGCTTTGGTTGTTCTCTATTCAGCTTTTCAGCTCTTCTTTCCATTTTACTCTTTAGAGTCACAAATTGGAGACAGTCACTAAAGCCATGACTGTTTATTTCACTGTCATTACCCACAATCAGACATTTGGACAAGAAAAGGAAGAAGCAAGAGGAGAACTTGGCAATAACCTAGTATCATTGAACCATGAGGTCACCACCATACGCATCAGGCTCTGGGTGGGCTGGATCAGCTCCCATGCAGAATTCCCGACCACCCCAGAGGAACCTGGCCCCGTGTGATAACACACTTTTGCAAGCCTGCTGTAGAAGCGCACCCTGCTAGCCTCTCGGGGAGTTGCGAACTTAATCAACATAGAGGTCCTACCTCTAAGAACAAGGTAAAAATCTACAAAGATGATCGTAATAAAATGTTCTTTCACATCTTTCCAGATCTCCCCATATCCCTCATGCATGTCCCCAGCTCACCTAGTAACTGTCATTAATAAAAATATGTAGACTTAGTACCCATAGCACAGTGGTTACGCCAGCCACATGCACCAAGGGTGGCAGGTTCAAACCCCACCCGGGCCTGCTAAACAACAATGACAACTGCAACAAAAAAATAGCTAGGTGTTGTGGTGGGTGCCTATAGTCCCAGCTACTTGGGAGGCTAAGGCAAAAGAATCACTTAAGCTCAAGAGTTTGAGGATGCTGTGAGCTGTGACGCCACAGCACTTTACCAAGGGTGACATAGTGAGACTCTGTCTCAAAAAAAAAAAGAAGAAGAAGAAAAGAAAATGCCATATGTAGCTTGTCATATGTTACTCACTTCATAAGTTGAACTCTTGCTGCTGGGATAAAATAAATATGAGGTCAATACATTGCAGGTAAGTCAGGCCATACCCAGGGCATTATACCTCAAAGTGATATATATCAGAACCACTTGGAATACACCAGATCTGCTGAATCAGAATCCCACTGGTGGACTTGCAGATAAGTACTTTTTAACACATCTCAGGTGATTCTTTTATATACTGTCTTTGAAGGATGGGAAGGCACTCTGTACACAGTAATGAGACCAGTCCTTGCATGCACCTGGGTAGTAGGACATGGTGGCCTCTCAAATTGTTGCTATTAGTCAGAGACCTCATCCTCCCAGCTGTCTCTCTAGCAGCCCTTAGGATATGAGAACTTCCTACTGTCTGCATGTCTTTTAACTAATATGGCTTGCAAACAACATTGGCAACTATCAAGTCCAGATCTTAGCCACCAGGGCCCAGTGTTGAGTTCATGGAGAATTGTTAACCAAACAAATATGACCATTTAAATCATAATTCTCACTCCACATAAGTTGAAGCTATCACATTGCCTGATAAGGTGAGCCAGCACAATGGGTCTCCAATGTGCAAACTTAGAATCCCTACAGCAGTGTTTTTCAACCTTTTTTTATCTCATGGCACACTTGAACCTATAGTTCAATTTATGTGGCACACTTAGATTATGTTGATCAAAAAATAAGTTAATAAAAAAAAGAATATGCTTACTGTCCTTTGAACTTCTTTTGAAAATAATTTAATTAATGATCTTAAACATGTCCATGGCACAACTAAGATCCTCTCACTGCATACCAGTTGAAAATCACTGCCCTAGAGGATAGAAGCCTGATAATCTGCATTTTTAACACCCCTGGGTTTCTTCTTAGCAGCTAAGAAAACACTTGAGGACCTGTAGATCAACAATGGGGATCTAGTAATTCAATATAAGTTCTGTGACAAATACCCAGCTCCTAAAGATGAGAGCTTCAGTAATCACATACACTTCCATGCGGCCTTCAGCAGGTAGAAATAGCTATAGAAATAGCTATTTATTTATTTTTTTAGAATAGAAATAGAAATAGCTATTTATTCTGAAACTATAGATAACTAGGAAGGTAACTGTACCATTCCACATCTCTCACTCATCCTTCTTATTGGGTGAATGATGTTTAGTCCACTAAGCTTGCTTTTCAGAGGATGCACCAATAATATCACAGATGAACTCATCCCTAGTATGTGTTACTGTGGTTGTGGGACTCCAGACAGGCTTCCAAGGCACTCTTCCTGATTTTCATGCTCTTTTTCTAGTCCCTTCCCATGATGATGAGAGCTGACCTGTGTAGCCAGCCAGGACACTGAGGACACTTCCTCTTCCACCTTTGCCTCTGGGTGCCTTGCTATGGGGAAATAGTCAGTAGGACCCTCAAGCAACCCTCAGCAAAATAAATACTAAAAACTGAGGCCTCTGACAGCATCCAGGGCAAATTTCCCATCCACTTAAATGAGCCCTCTCAGAAATGGATCCTCTAGGCTGTGCATGGTAACTCACTCTCTGGGAGGCTGAGGCAGGTGGATGTCTTGAGCGGTGGAGACTAGCCTGAGCAAGAGTAAAATCCTGTTTCTAAAAATAGGCAGGTGTTGTGGCAGGCACCTGTAGTCCCAGCTTGGGATGCTGAGGCAAGAGGATCACTGCAGCCCAAGAGTTTGAGGTTGCTGTGAGCTATGATGCCACTGTACTCTACAGAGAGTGACAAAGTTAGTGTCTCAAAAAAAAAAAAAAAAAAAAAAAAAGGATCCTCCAGCCCCCATCCAGACTTCAGATGACCACAGCTCTGGCTGACATCTGGACTGCTACCTTATGAGACCTAAAATCAGAAACACCCAGATAAGCCACTTCTGAATCCCTAGTCCACACTAACTGCTAGGATGAAAAATGTTTATTATTATCTAAAGCCACTAAGTTGTGTGTTAATCCTTGGGATTCTGTCTGTGACCCTAACTGAGCAGGCATCTCAGAAAAAATTACTTCTTCCCTTTCTCCCTCAATTCAGCCCATTAAAAAGAAGTTTCAGAATAGAAAGGTTTTTCTTTTAAAGAGCCTTAGTAACAGTCCTATTGAATCAAACAGGATTGGTTCTAAATGCACATTCTTGTACTTCTCAACTTGCCAGGGGAGTTGTGAGGCTTAATTAATTACTGATCTTTGGATGAAAAGAGCCCTGAGCACTGAGAATTATCATCAAACAGAACTAGGAACAAAATGAAGGGGAAAAAAAGACATTTTCTCTCTTTGCTTGTTAAATCCATCTCATACCTGAAACTTAGCAAAGGCTGAGTCACCTATTGTTTAGAGAATATTCAGTTTTTGCTGAGTGCAGAGTGGAAACCAGCCAGCCACCGTGGCAGAACAGGGAGCCCCTGTCCTTTGGCTTAAAATAGGCCTTCTTCCCAAAATAAACTCCAACCCCTCTTTTAGGGTACAGCATGGCCATTTGGATCATCTGTGATTTCAAGAAGGAACAAGAAGATGAAACAGACATGTGATCTAAGCCCCATCTAGCAGACTGTCTCCACAAGTAACTAGACACTTCCTAAACTCTGAGCCAGAACCCTCCCGTGGACAGGGCTGTCTTCCTTGGGCAAATAGTTAAGTAGAGGAAATATATTCTTTGGGCTCTTTTACATGTTTTAATGATACTGCCCCTGCCATAAGCAGCCCAGGAGAGTAGAAATGATTTTCCACATAAGAAGGTCGTTGGTAGAGAGGCCAGGAAATACAATGGGAAAACTACTAAATTTTGTAGCCAAGATTCAAGCTGTCAAACCTGGGCTTCTCCATATACCAAACAGTAGAGTGTGGAAAAGTTGAGTTAAGTGACTTAATGTTCCCATTCCTCAACTTCACAGCAAAATGTACCCACTGGTAATACTGGTGGGGCTCTAAAGCCTCAGGGTTACTGTGCCCTCCCTCCAGCCCCCAGAGACCTCCAAATCCCAAAGGCAGTGCCCAAAGGAGGAAGCAAAACTAGCTCACTAGGACATAATGCTGGGAATTTCCATGACTGAAGGGTCCTTTCCATCCTCCTAAGCCTCAAGAAGTTAGTTGTGAAGAAGGACTTGTTGCCGCTATCCTGATGGGGGGTGGGGGTGGGGTGCTTTCTCTTCTGAACTGTATCTTTTCCAACAAAGCTAAACATGTTGCTTGGAGAAGCTTAGTCCCCACCTCTTCTACCTACTCCCTTTCCTCTGGGGCTTCCCTGAAGGTAAGCAGAGGTTAGGTGTTCCCTTATAAAAGTAGTAAATCAGAAAGGCAGATGTGGCTTTTCTTTGAGGTTGCCCTGGTTCTCTGTGTGGTACAGCCCAGTTTGTCAGAATCTTGCTCAGTGTTTGGTGGGCTGAAGGCCCAACTAGCAAGAGTGTCCTTTTGCATTGTTTCACCCCTTCTGTGCATACATTTAATTTAGGATGTCATGGAGTAGCATGGCTTGTCTGGAGAATTACACAAGTATTCCTCAATCAACAGTATTATAATTTTCTGTATCACAGAGCTATTGTCATGATCAAGAGTAATAATGAAGGTGAAATAATGAGTGGTACCCAGGTTAGTTGATATATCAGCAGGGTGAGTACCAGCCATGCCCTAAAGCAAAAGGGCCTGCTTTGTGGGAACAGAAGGAAAAAGAGGGTGGGGGAAGTAGGCCTGAGCTGTACCTCCCTTCCTTCTGCCACAATAGGATAGACCAAGGTCTCATGGCGATCCCAGGCCCTTAATTTATCTTATTGATTCCATTAGACCTAATCATGCTGACAGTCATGGCTGCATGATTTAGAACTTGCTCCAGATCCCAGAGCCATCACTGCATTCCCAGGGGATGGAGGTTGAGGGGAGTTAATGTGTAGGAAATGAGAGGAGGAGAGGAAGAGGAAAGAAAGGGTAGAAAAGAAAGCATGAAAACACTCAAGAAGCATAGGCTAGTTTTGCTTATAACATGCATGTCACATGAGCTCTTTCAACAAGCTTGTTGACTCTTACCATATGGGTTTAGAAGGACCTCAAGGACAAGTTCACTCTGCTCCCTGTGCCACTGGCATGTATCTCCTCAAAGAGCCACCCCATATCAAATCACACAGAGGCACTCATCCAGGGTGAAGGCCTCATCCTAACAGAAGCAAGAGCAAGCCTAGGTTGCCCAGGCCTAGTGTAGATCAGGACAGAGAAATCTCTGCTGTGGAACCAACTCCTGAGTTCTCGTCTTGATTCTGACACTTACTTGTTATCTGACCTTGGAAAAATTGCTGCCAGAAGTCTCAATTTTTCCATCTGTGAAACAAAGATGTTGATACTCCCCCAGTCCAGGACCCTAGGACCATTGTGAAGGTCACATAGAAAAGGGTTTTGTATAGTATAAAGCACTTCAAAACGTAAAACACATCATTGTCACAGATGATATCATTTTTACATAGTCATATATCTCTTCTCTATTTCCCCTCTCATCTCCATTTCTCTTTTTTCTCTCCCTCACTATTTATCTCCTATATTTATTCTTTCCCCTTTCTTTTACTATTTGCCTCTGCCTATGTCTCAGGTATGTCCAATGGACATATGCATTGACCAACCCTGCTGATATTCAAGACAGATATGAAATGGTGATGCACAGAACATTTTTGACAAGTCTTTAAGGAAAAGTCTATGTCTTGATTATAGCTGTGTTTTGTAGAACAAAGCCTGTCCCACTAGGGCAAAATAAATGGTTCTAACTTCTCTAAGTGTAATAATATTTGAAATAATGACTATGTTGACAGCTATAAAACTGTATGTATAAGAATCACCTCCACCAAAAGTGAAAATGGCAGATGCCTGCACCCCATCCTCAGAGATCTGGAATGAGACTCACAAGCTTTCTCATACCCCAAAGGGATTCTGATGTCCACTTTGAGAAACCCAGAACCCAGAGCATTGTTAGTGGCATGCCTAACAGAGGTCAGCTTCTCTTTTACACAATT
Organism: Loris lydekkerianus; assembly: GCA_963574355.1. Taxonomy (NCBI): domain Eukaryota; kingdom Metazoa; phylum Chordata; class Mammalia; order Primates; family Lorisidae; genus Loris; species Loris lydekkerianus. Next base: position 2,558 of record CAUYPK010150596.1, on the reverse strand, counting down.
AAATCTTTCTCCAAAATAGATGAGGCTTATAGAGGCCAAAAATAAATGAAAGTCAGAGAGGCCAGCCCAAAACCCAAATGATTAAAATTCTGCCAAGAATGATTTATGAACATGGAAAATAAAAAACCTTATTTTGTTGTTGACTCAGTGACTGCCTATAGACAGAAAATCGGTACACAAATATTTATAGGACATTAACAATAAGAAGATCAAGGAATTATCTAAGATGTGACAAGGTCAAGGCCCAGACTACTGGGATAAAATCAGGGAAGACACAGTTTTAGTTTGCAACCAAGGAAAACGCATACTGGGATCTAAGACTTTGTGAATTTACCTCCTCAAAGAAAACAGACAAAGTTGCATATTTTAGATGCTACCACAGGGGCACTTGAATCAGGAGACAGGGGTTCAGACATTTTGCACTCTAGAACTTTTTCAGGGTAGTTTCCCAGCATCTCTACTTGAAGCAGGATTAGCATCAATAAACCAGGTACCGATCCGGGTTGGGTCTTCAATGTTTCTGGGATTCATTCTCCCAACTGCCCATGTCTCCATGCCCTGGCTGGCACCTACCAATTTCATGCTAATTCTGGGCCTGCCCAGAGCTTAAAGAAACTCTGTCGTAGTGTCCTTTTGCCATGGCTTAGTAACCCTGAAAACATTGATTATTCACAGCAAAAATTAACTATCTAGGTCAGTGGTTCTCAACTCTGGCTGCACATTAAATACCAGACAAACTGTATTTTAATACAGATGCCAAAACCCTATCCCAGATCTATAAAATAGATTCACTGGTGTTGGGCTCCCGGCATCAGCATTCTTCATAAGGTCTCCAGGTGATTCTAAAGTATGGACACGAGGAAAACAGTGACCTAGATCAGCGGTTCTCAACCTGCAGGTCGTGACCTACAGGAACTGTATTAAAGGACATTAGGAAGGTTGAGAACCACTGATCTAGATGATGATTCCTAGTTTGATGTACATTAGAATTTCCTATGGATATTTAAAAAAAAAAAAAAAAAAATACCAGGACCAGTTCCCAGAAATTTACACTTCACTGGTCTGGGACGAGACTAAATTATCATTTTTTAAAGCCCCTTGAGTGATTCTAAAGTGTAACAAGGTAGGTATCGCCTTGTAGGAAGAGTTCCATAACATCACACTCTAAATTTATTATCTCCTTTCACCTTTGACCTCTCTCACTTCCCAAGCCCCCCAATATAATCCCAGCTTTTCCTGGTGAAGGTCCCATCCCAGTAGCTTTCCCATCTTCTCAGTCTCCCAAGCTTAGGTTCCTAGGAGTTATCTTTGATTCTACCCGCTGCCTCATTCCCACACTTAAGAACTGGCCAAGTATCTCCCATGTCCATTCCTTGCTAAGGCAAGTTCTCTCTCTCACCAGGAGGGTTGGTATTACTTCCTAAAAAATTTTCATATCCCAATCTCTTATCTGTAGTGGGTTAACTGCAAAAATATCTTCAATTCATCTCAAATATTTACAATCATATCCTTTGAATTGTGAGTTTTCAGCTTCTCTTACCTAGAAATACTGTGGAGTCTTATTTCTCTAGCCTATGAATCTGGGTTGGCCTTGTGACTTTCTTTAGTCAATAGAATGCAGAACTGATGGTGTCAGCTCTAGCAGTAGGCCTCAGGAGACCTTGCACAGGTCCACTTTCTTCCCTGCTTCTCTGAGATCACCATGAGAATATGTCCAGCTTACTCTGGAAACAAGCCTCTCCTAACTTGCTGGAGGTTGAGAGACTACGTGGAACAAAGCCAAGCCTTCAAAGATGTGAGCACCCAGGCATGATCCACAAAGCCAGCTAGCCCACCTGCAGTTGAATGAGCCCCCTAAGCCCCCAGGCCAGATCAGAAGATCTGTCCAGTCATCCCAATACTCATGAGAAATAACAAATGGCTGACTGATTTAAACTACTGAATTTCAGGTTGGTTTGTTATACAGCAACAGCCAACTACCTAACCAAAATCATTAATAGCAATAAAACTACCATGGACAAAAATAAGACCTCTAGAAGAAATTATATAGATATACATGCTCATGGCTGGGAAAAATCAACATTGTCAAAATGTCTATACTACCCAAAGCAATATACAATTTTAATGCAATCCTTATTAAAGCTCCAATGTCATACTTTAAAGATCTTGAAAAAATAATACTCCATTTTATATGGAATCAGAAAAAACCTCGAATAGCCAAGACATTACTCAGAAATAAAAACAAAGCAGGAGGAATTATGCTACTAGACCTCAGATGACACTATAAATCAATAGTGATCAAAACAGCATGGTACTGGCACAAAAACAGAGGTAAATATATGGAACAGAATAGAGAACCAAGAAATGAACCCAGCTACTTACTGTTATTTGATATTTGACAAGCCAATTAAAAACATTCAATGGGGAAAAGATTCCCTATTTAACAAATAGTGCTGGGTGAACTGGTGGCAACCTGTAAAAGACTGAAACTAGACCCACACCTTTCACCTTTAACTAAGATAGACTCTCACTGGATTAAAGATTTAAACTTAAGACAT
>CAUYPK010150587.1:0-20475 GCA_963574355.1 Loris lydekkerianus | reverse complement strand
ACACACACACACACACACTGTTGCAGAATCTTGATATAGTTATTTTTTTGCTCAGAGCTTTAAGAAAAATCAATGCCACATTTTGTCTCATAGCCTTGTGTTAGCCTTTATTTCTTAAAAGTGTAGTGAATGCAAGCTGCTGATGAGATTATGGTTTGTCCTCTTATGAGTCCCTGGAGATAATTAACCCTGAAAAACACCATAAACTGTGGTTTGTTTTAACACCTTTGCCATCAGTTTTTCTATCATGAACACTTGCAATCAACAGTGATGAACCTCTTTACACTATTGAAGAAATCTTGTAGACTCTAATTGACTTTCAAGAGAAACAAGTCATCAAATTTTTTTCCTTCTGTGTATTACAGTGGACATGACATGGCAGTTAAACATCTTCAATACTGTAATGAAATCCAATAGTATTGCCATCTCTAAGCCACATCAATTTTGATGAATGTGAAGAAAATGTAATGCAGGATATACGGCAAAAATGCTTTCTCTGGAGTAAAGGAAAGGAGGGCAATTGTATGTTTAGAAACACAAAATAGTTCCGTAATAACTGGAATTTTACCAACTCATTATGTGACCTTGCTGGTATATCTGAGTTTTAGCTTTATGATTTTTAAAGTGAAAAGACTGGACTCAAATATCTTGAAGTTTCCTAAGCTCTAAAATTTCATAGTAAATCAAAGATATACCAACTACAAGATTAATTTAATGTTAAAAGACATCAACAAAGAACTCTGGCATCAGAAAATTCTATATGTTTAGGTCAATGTGGCAGGAAGTAAATATCAGGGATTGGAAAATTTAAATGATGCTTACTGTTACATGAACAGACTATGCCTCAGAAAAGTCTGGGTTCCATTAACTTAAGCCATATGAATTCACTATTTGTGTGAATCAAAGTTGATCAAATATAGGCAATTTTCTATGCTTCAACCCTTACTTGTTATTTTTAGCCATTGAGTTACCAACATAAGCAAACCATTACATTTTAATTAATTTTTATTTTCTAGAAAACAGATATTAGTAATCAAGTCCTTAAACAGAAATGAGTACAACATTATAGGTAGCAAAATATATTGAGAACTTTAGAAAAACACATACACTACAGATAATGTGTCATCTGAGCATCATGTGAAAAAGATGGAGCTGTCATTACATGATGGAGGCTTTTGATCCAATACTGGAATTCTCTATCCAGTAGTGATCCCCTCTCTTTCTTTATTCACTTGGATAAAGCTTTCCATCCTGTAGAATCGACTTAGCTTGCAAGATTCTATTCCATAGCAATTGATCTTTGTCTCTTTAGCAAGATCAACCAAAACTGGAACCTGCTATTAGCTACCTTTTAATCAATGTTTTAAGATACTTAGAGCCAACCTCTTAGAAGATATACTCTATGGTTACATTTTTCAAGATTAGACATACTGTATTAGTAAAGATTAGTTAAGAACTGGATTGCATTCAAGGGAGAATGAAGAGTCTTATTCACTGGAAGGGAACATGCACAGGCCCTGTTGAGTCTCCCTGGTTCAAATCAGTAGCCCAGCAAAAGCAAGGGGTCAGGCTAGGGAAAGTCGACAGCTGATTTGAAGAGGCTTTATATGGAGGTTGGCAGACTTGGAGTAGTTTTTATTTTTGTTTTCCTGAAGATTAGAGAACTCAGGTACAATCATGAGTTTATGAACAAATATTTGTTGTTCAGGATCTGAGTAATTCAGGATATATGTTATACAAATACAAGTGAAAATTATAGTCTGTGATTAAAAAAACAGATGTTGAGAAAGCTCATTAAGATTTATTATACGTCCTAAATTTTGTAATCCCGGAGCTTAACGACAGATGGTGGTGTAACTCCACCAATTTCACCACGTCTACATTCAATTTGACTTTGTAACACAGATCACCCCTGCTTTGACTTCGATGAAATGAGAATTCTTTATTTTCCCTAACTGTGTCTGGGAAGACAGCAGGGACAAACTGTCTTTAAAAAAACTCTGTTTACTGCTCATCTTCAGAAAACTATAGTGAATGTGAAAAATAGGACTCTGGTGTGTGGCTGTTGCTCTGTGTCAAAGGAAAAGTATTTTACCTTGCATTTAAAGACTTTTGTTGCAGGCTATTTGAAGTGCATAGTGCAACTTTGAAGCAGGGATCTCTAATAGGAAGAAAGTATTTTAAAATAGCCCCTCTCCGTTTCTCACAGCGGATCTTCCTAACAAGTCAGTAAAAATTTAAGTATGTTACAATTACACCGATAAAACGGCTCAGAAGAAGAAAAATGCAGTTGTTTGTTTGCAAGTTTTGGGGGAAATAGACCTGTGTGAATAATTAATTTTTTATGAGAAATAAGTAAAAATCAAAGCAGTTCACTCAGGCACATTAAACTAACATTTGTAATTTGTCATTGATGTACGTTCTTTCTTTCATCCTGGCTTTAGTCAGTCTTATTTGGGATGTTTTATTTCGCGCAAGATGCGCTGGCAGAGAACATTTCAAACGAATTTATCTTTTGCCAGGACTCTAATAGAGCAGTGTCTCAGATTTTGTTGATTTGTGCTTTCATCCTAAAAAACACTTGAAATCAAATACATTTTCCTAAGGGAGCTTTGAGGTCCACTGGGTAAAACTCCTCATGCGCCCAGTAGCCCCGCTTCATTTTCTCTTGGAATGTCTTTAAATGACTTCTCCAACCCCACGTGCTGCAACGGAGACCTGAGCTGCGGCTGCGACCTTTCTGGGAGACCGAAGGGACAGAATTTGGTTATCCTTCTCTCTCCCTCATGCAAGGTTTAGTTTAAAGACTGCCTTGATCCAGTGGGCTGACCAGCGACTGGTGCTACAGAAAACTATTCGTTCGCTGTTTGCCCTTTCAGCGTTTTCCTCGGCTGCGGAAACCCGGTTTTCCTATTATTCTACTTCAACTTTTTTTTGGAGTTTTCTAGCACGGAGCGCTAAACCCTGGCCGGCTCCAGCAGCAGCCAAGGCGAACAAAGCCTGCAGTGTTCCGGGCCACGCTGGGGCGGGGTGGTGGGCGACTTCAAGGAATTGCAAATAAATATATTTTATGACCACCCATCAACAAAGTACGTGCCACCGTGGCAATCCTCGGTAGCCGGGTTGGGTCTGCCGTGTGGCCAGGGGCGGGGGCTGAAAGGGAGGCCAGGGGAGAGGGGAAGCGAGCGGCGAGCCCTGGGCCTGAACTTTCACCTCTCGAACCCGGGCCCTGCCCATTGGCTGCAGCCGAGGGGTCCTGTAAGGGCAGCGGCCCCCAGCAGGACCGGCTTTCCCAACTATCTGGACGTCTTCCCTGCGGGAAGGGTTGGTGGCCCGGGCATGGAGCGGAAGGAGGGGAGAGGAACAGGGCCAAGTTGAGCGGGGGCACCTGGGGGCTGCGGGCTCTGTCCAGGAGAAAGAGCCGGGTGGGGTGGGGTGGTGGTGGTACCGGCCAAGCTGTAAAGATACGCTCCCCCAACTGTGCCATCTTTTTGCACCTCTAGGAGCTTGGCTATTTATTTGAACTGGAAAGAAATGTCAGAGACTGTGAATTTCGAATTTCGCCAGAACATGTCTTTGTGTACAGAAAAGCGAAAGGCTAACTAAGCCCGTTCCTCTCCAAGTGTTGATGCTGTAACCCTCTTTTTCCTCGTTGGGAACTTGAACTTATGTTCCAAGTGGCCGATGCTCTTTTATAATAAACTTTTCCTAATCACTTCCTTGGGACACCTGGCAAGAGAGGGATGTAAGTTGGGGTCGATGTGTGTATGCGAGAGGCAGAAAAAAAGAACCCAGAGGCTGACGACCTTTGGGCTGAAGACCATGTGGCTGTTCTGTGACCTTTACTTACAGACTCTGCTTTGCGAGGTTTTCGACGCCATTTATTCCTCCCTTTGTCAAAAATAGTTGCAGGTTTATTTGCAGTCCTATTTTATTTAGGTTTGCTAGTGATGCATAAAGTCTAATTACTTAACATATAATTATCCCCACCTTTCAGAAGGGCGAGGTGGGACCATTTGGGCCTGGCGTTTGCTGATATTAATGACTGCTCTTCCTCCCCTTAAAAAAAAAAAAAAAATTTGGATTTGAAAAAGACAATTTTATAAAGTGAGAACACAGTCTATAAGTAGAGACCGTAGGGACTGGCTGGAGTTGAAAAGCTCACAGAAAGAACCGCAAATCAAAGCCCAGCTCTGCCTGGTTCCTCGTCCTCCTGGCAGGGGCCGTCTTTCCAGGGCCAGCCCCGTGGCTTATTGACTTAATTGGTTTCACTGAAAAACCTGACGGTGTGTTTACAGATGTGGGTGCCAGGGCCGCTTCCTCCCTGAGAGAACTGCGGGTTCTGAAGGGAAGAGCTGGTGCCAAGAGTGTGTGTGAGCGCGCGGCTGCCCTTTACAGAGAAAGGGCGCGCTGCTCGTTGAGGACGGCGATGACCCAAAAGCAGAAGTTAGTGCAGCTCGCCCGTCTCCCCGTCACCATCACTCCCTCCTCAGCCACCCGAGATGTTCGCGCTAGCCTTCCTTTCTCCAAGGAGGCCTGTTGGGAGACAGCCGAGGGCCAGCCTCTGTTCCCCTCGGCCTCTTGTCTGCAGCTGTTGCAGGAAAGTTTCAGCGCCTTTCGGAACGCCGCGCTCAGAGGCTGACTCGGGAGCAGAGCATCGGGCTCCGGGCGGCGCGCTCAGGGGCGCAGGGAACCCAGCGGCGGAGGGTCGCGCGGCCCGCGGGCAGGGTCTGGGGGCGGCGGGAGACCACGGGGAGGGCCAGCCGCGGCTGAGCCGGGATGGGGAAGGGGCTCCAGAGGGCACCGCCCGCCCCGATCCGGGTCACGCGTCCCATCCGCAGCCCGCCTTGCCCTCCTTCGGCCTCGCCGCTGTCATCCCCCTCGGTCCCGCGCGGACCGGCCTCCCGGGTTACACTCCGCGACTAGGAGCCGGGATCCAGCGCTGAAAGCTGGGCCCGCGCATCCCCCACGCTGGCGCCTAGGTTTCGAAGTGCGCGCGGAGCAGGCGCTGGCAGTTTCTTCTTTCCTTTCATTCCGGTTACTTTTGCTCCCCTCTGCCATTGATTGGGCGGGTCCTGAAAGCCTGGGACGCTAAAAGTCCCAGCTTGGCGGCCCCTTCCTTCCAAGCCACGCCCGGGTAACCTGGGCCCAAGTGAGTCAGGAGCGAGGACAACAATGAAGAGAGAAAGACACTCGGCCTCTTCCCACCCAGGCCTCAGAGGCCGACACCGTGGAAAGACAGGCCAATCAGCATTTTAACACACGCTTGGGTCTCCCTTTTTGACTACCATGTACTTTAACTCCCTGCCACCAAGGGCTTTGGATCCCTTCGAGGCTTTCTGCATTTCACGTGGAATCCCCTGTTTCACTTGCCAGCAGCTCCGTCTGCTGGGAGGACGTACTTTGGGGACTGCCAAGAAGCAGCAGACACAACTCGGCTTCGCCAGTACAGCATACGGTTTTGTTCTCGCCTCCCTCCCCACCCCCTTCCCTGACTCGCCGTCTGGGGCGAGCGGGAGAAGGCGGAGCAGGAGGTGGGGAGAAGGGTGGGGGTGGGGGAAGATCCGGCGCAGAACAAACAAGTTCTACAGCGAGTTGTTTACATAGCAGGTGGACCTGACGTCAGCCAGGAGGCTCCCCCGGCAAATCAGAACAATATTCTGCCCCGCGTTTCCCCCTCCCTTAAAGAAGTTGGGGAAGGGGGGGAGATAGTTGGAGGGGGAAGGCATGCATCCTAAGCAGCTGGTTCCAAGAGACTTTTTGGAACAAAATAAAAAACAACAATGGCCACGTAAAGTAAAGCAAAACAAACAAGTGGTCCAGCAGTACTTCAGAATCTTTCCGAGACGTCCCTTCCCCCACCCCGGCCCTCGGAGGAGAAGCAGCTCCGCGCGGAGTGTGTGTACAGTTTGCATTGCCAACAACACGCGCGCGCGGCCGGGTGCGCGCGGCCGCCAGCGCACACTCATACACAGACACACACACATACAGACACACACACACACACACACACACACACACACACACACAGATCCGGGTGGGGGGAGCGGCAGCGCGAGACAGCGCGAGCCTCCGAGAAAGCGCGAGACACGGCGGCGCGTGCAGCTCCGCGGCCGCAGCTTCGCCCCAGCTCCAGCCCGCGCCACTCGCAGCCCGCCCGCGAGCACCCGCAGGGTTATTTATGCGGCGGCCGAGTCCGCCGGCTGCAGCTTCTTACAGGCCCCCCGCGCCCCAGGTGCGCCCCCCCACTCGCGGCAGCAGCCCGGACTCGCGCGTGGGTGTGTTGTTTGGGGTTTCTGCCTCGGCGCCGCGGGTGCCACCTCCCGGGACGCTGCCCACGGCGTCCCTGGTCGCGGTAAGTTTCTTTGCCCTCACTCTGGCGCGCAGCACCTCCGCACCCCACCGGTCCCAGCCACCTCTTCTCCTGCCCGGGCTGCGACTTTACTCCGTTCCGCACTCCTCCGGTGGCGGCGGCAAAGTTTCGCCCCAGTGGCAGCGCTCCGCCGGTCCGGGATGGTGTGACATGTGTCAGATTTCGGCTCGTTATCGGGGTCGCGTAGAGGACCTAACATCACCACTTGTTGTTCTTTTTCATTTTGCTTTGTGATGAGGGAAGGGGGAGTGGGGTGGGGGCAGATTTGCTGTTGGCTCAATAGTTTGGGGTGTTGAATATGCACAATGTCTGGTCCGGAGAGACCGAAGCTACAGGAAAATGTGTGTCGAAACACCAGATGTGTGTTTGTTTACTTTTTAAAAAATTGTTTGTTGTCTTTTCCTCTTCCTCCCTTCTCCCTCCTCTCGGGAGGAGAAACAACAGTGAAAACAGCTGGCAGTTAGAAGCACACACTTTATTGATCCAACTGCTGACCTTTCTTTACTCATTGGCAAGTGCACGCTTCTCGCCTCTAAGTTAGGCACTCCAGCGTTCATTCCAGAAGTACTTCCCTGGGAAGGAGAGAGGCGGAAAGGGGACGCTCCAGTTTCTGGAATCCAGAAACTCCGGGCTCCCACTGACGCCTCCAGCTAACCGTGGACGCGACTGCTACCCCCGATCGCGCTCTTTGCCCTGCGCACAGGATAACGACCCGCTTCCCCCGGGATATGTCCTAGTCTTACTTTTATTCCGCTTTGGAGAGGTCTCCTCACTCTCCGTGGTGGGTTTAGGTGAAATTGAACCTCACCGTTCTTCAGGGAGGGTACGTGGGAGGGGCGCAAACATCTTTCCGAGAAAGGGAGGGCTTCTGCCTAGGCTTTTTTACCTGTGACTTCGCGGTGGCCCGGCGACCAGGGCGGGCAGACGTGGGTCTGATCGCCCTTTAGCTCTCGCGGCGGCGCACGTGCGGGGCGGCCACGGCGGCGCGGGTGGAAGCCACTGGGTGGCCGCGCGCGCCGCCCCCGGGTCTCCCGCGCGCCCATCCCTGTCCAGGAGGCTGAAACGCGCCCTGACACCCCGACCTCCGCGTGGACCCTTCTTTGCAGTGAGTGTTCAGGCCTCTCTAGGACATGGATGAAAAGTTGCCCTACTAACCTCAGACTGTGAGATCTTTGGGGTAAGTCTCTCAGGGCACCTGGCTCCTTGTGTGGCACTTTGATTAGAAGGAACTTGAAGGGAAAGACGTGCAAGTCTGGGGCATTTGAAAGTGGAACCAGGGCTCCTTTTGTATAGGGATCCGTCAAGAGAACCCGAACTAGCCTCCACCTGGGAGGCTCTTCAGAATCCCAAATCCCAAAGGAACTAAACCCATCTGTGTATTTGTTTGTTCAGCTTTTAACCAACAGATTTAAACCACTTAATGGACAGCTGCTATCTGCCACGCTTCTGTCCCCCTTCCTCTTGCCCACTTACAGACGTTTTCTCTCACCACGTGTTGAAATCCAGTTCCTTCATGGTGAGGACTATTCCTCAAGTCCTCGTTGCTCCCAAAGGGGAAGGCATTGGCGAGGCGAGGTGCACTTAGTGGCCTGAGTGAGTTCTTAGAAGGGGATAGAGGGGAAAAAGGGCGTGAAAGACCTGTGGGAGTATGTGGTTAGTTCTGTAGTCATCCTGGATTGAGAAGTGCTTAAAGAGCTGCTTCCCAACTTGCCCAAGTCTCCAGGAAAGAATATTTAAGAAGTAGCAGGGAGGCCCAAGGGAGAAGGTGGCATCCTTGTGTCAAGTCACTGGAGTGGACGGCTTCCCACTGGAAGTATTTGGGGGAGATTGACTTTTAGAAAATAAAAGTTTGCCTGGAAGGCACATCTCTGAATGCTCTCCTGACTCCAGTCCTTTGGTTCTGCAGCAGTGGAGACAGAGGAGCAGGGTTTAATCGCAAGTCTGTGTTAGAGGTCAAGACTGAAGTAAAGATGAGTTTCAGAGATTTTTATCTTGGAGCTGCATTGTGCATACCTTGGGAAATGTTTTATGTTGTCAGGGGACTGTTTATCTTTTCTGTCACTATGAGTTATGGATAAGTATATTCTCCGTGTACTGGAATTTTAAAATGTTATGTTTGTTTAATGCTGTTACACACTTAATTTACAATTTGGATTGTTTGTATCTGCGTTAATAGAGTGGGTATAAAGTTGTATGCCTTGTGATCATTAAGGTCGTACAGTTTCGTGTCAGCTTTAGAGCTTTTTGAAGTCCTTTTTTTCTCTTGCCTGCTAGTTTTCCTTTCTTTTTTCCTTCCTTTTGTTGTTATTACTTAACTAGGTACATAATCAGTAGTTGTCCAGTTGAGTACTTCCTTGAGAAACCCACTATGTCCTTGCTGTCTAAAACTAAGTGAAAGAAAGCTTCAATTGTGATTAAGTTACTAACTTTTCCAGAGCAGTGTAGAAACCTGATGATACATCCCTGTAGGTGAGTGTGAGAGAAGAGACCACTCCATTTAAAAAGGTCATCTCCAAGTTCACTTTTAAGTACAAAAAAGAATGCCAGGATTTTTCAGGGAATATTTATTAACATTGAATTTAAAGGTAAGAGCAGAATACTTCACTTTTGTACATAGGTTATTGAGGTGTTACAATTCTATTTCAGTGTACATTAGAGTATAATCAAAGGAAAATACATATATATGTAAATAGGAAGGATTTAAAATTGTTTTTCAAAATTGCTCAACTTAGATTTTGAGGTATTGTTTTCATAGAATTCATACTCTGGAGTAGAAAGAGACCGTTGATTACATTATGACATAAATAGATTTATGAAATGGTTGTGCCTGATTAAACTGTCATTGGAGTTTCATTTCTTCGCACTGATGATATTGCAGTGGTTGTACTTAAAAAAAAAAAAAACTTTGTAAATTTATAGAAACCTAAAATAAGCAGGAAATAGTTGTATGTGGCCCATCATAAAAGTAGGAAAAATGTAAACATTATGTTTATAGATAATCTGTAATAAGAAGTTACATTTCCTTTGTATAAGAAAGATTTAAAAAATATAGAATAACTCTTTGTATAGCTGTGAGAATTATATTTCTGAAAAGCATATTTAATGTGGTAGAAGTAACTGCATGTTTGGATTAAGATTCATAGAGCATATAACAGCATAGTGAACGTAACCAGACAAATTTACCCTTTTTACTTCAAGAGAAGATGTAAAGGATATAAAGCTTAATTATATAAAGAAATATTTCTTGTGATTTTATTTATTTATTCATTTTAGGATGGATAGCTGTTTATACCTTCATCACTCTTGTCTACTTCCGTGTTTACTGTCGCAATTAAATGAACTACTAGGTACGGTATTGGTAGGAAGCTGAATGATAGATAGCATCATGTACTTTCTCCCTCTCTGAACTAAATCAGAGAGTCTACTGACTTAGAAGAAGAGAATGTGGTTTAGAACACAGATCACTAATACTCTTGATTAGATTGTGAGTAGAGAAAATTGTAAATCGTAGTTGAATTCTGAAATAGTCCCAATTCTATCACATTTGCTGAGTATTAATTTTTGACACACTTGAACTAATTTTTTCTTGAACTTTGTGACAATAGTAGCATTCTTATTGGTAAGTGAATAGAGTCAATTTGTTTCAACCAGTGTCCAAATTTCATACTACCCTTTCATCAGAGTCTGTATCTTAAATTAGGCCCACTGGGATCTTAATATTTGCATTGATTTGAAAGTAACCTTATTTATGTAGTCCTTAATTCATAGAGTTCTAATAAACTTGAGCAAATCCAACCCAGAAGGATGGATTTATATTCTTAAGACTTCTGTAAAGGTAATCCCTATACTTGAAACTTTTAAAAAATATATTCTGCTCATGGTCTGCAAATAATCTATGCCTCATTTGTATTTTATACAGTACAGATTACTTCCATTTCTTCCTTAGATGGAATAAACATGTTCTTAGGTTTAACTATTTATCTCTTAATATACTTAGACTAAAAGCCATATCACTTTTATAGTCTACGTTAAGTAAAATAATTCTTTTGGCTTTGTAAAAATGAGTCGTAGGTCATTGTCATTGTTTTCTTATGGAGTCATTCCAAACTTTTAGTTTCTTCATTTTATTTTTCAGAACTTCAACCTGGGTTCCATAACTATTTTTATTTAACAACTTAACTAAGTATGGTTAGGAAAGTTGTCTAAAAATACCATTCCTTTTTTTGAAACCCAGCTTTGGTTGTGAGAAAATTTATTGTTGCATCCCATAAATACTTATATTACAGAATATTCTTTCCTGTAGAATATTCTTTTCTTGCAGATATTTTTTGCCTATTGAAATAAATAGGTACTTCCCCTTATTTACTTCTGAAGTATTTTTGTATATACTGTTTTGCTCTGCCCTGTGTATTTACCCATCCCCAAATGTTCCAGACAAAACAAACAAAGGACTAGCTTTGGTGAAATGTAAAGAAATGTTATGAATAAGAAGCTACTGTTAAAATATTGAGATGCTAGACATATGTCTTTAGAGAAGATTTAGATTTATTATGTTGTGACATTATTAATATTAAAACAAAAAAGTAAACCTATGTGTGTATGGTGATATATTTTCAATGGTACTTTTAGTAGTAGTCATTAAAACTTTTTTTTTTTTTAATTTAAATAGTTGCTTTGGTGATTTGCTGTTTCCTCAAATGTGATATTATTAAGTACTGGCCTAATTATTTTTTATGAGTATAAACTCAATTTTGTAATTGGGTGATTATGAATTGATGTTTATCTGTATAAATATTTGAGTACCAGCCAATTTAACAGAGGATATCTATGTTATGAAATGAGGTATACTGGCATTACCAAAACATAATATTTTAGTGAGTTAGAGGTGAGCTTAATTCATTTTACTGTTTCGTTTTGTAATTGTGAACTTTGTTTAATCTAAGTAGACTGGTATGTGTTCCTTTTACCAACTTGCCATGTATAATGTGAATGCTTACATTTACTCAATTTATCTAAATACATCTAAAATTGTATTTAAAACTCACTTTCTCCATTAAGTCATCTATGGGGTACAGGTCCAATCTTTTGAATTCCTTGATATGTGAAATATTCATTTTTGTACCTGTATTCAGCACTTCCTAAGTTCACCTTTCTAACTAGTTATACTCTTCTCTCTCCCTTCTCAGAGTATCTAGATTCAACATACCTTTCCATTATATTGATAACTAATGTTACACAAGACCTGACAACTTCATTTTTTTCTGCTGTGGCTAGTTGTTTTCATTTGGAAGAGTGAATAAAATCTCAGTGTTGAAAAAGCTTATTGCTATGAAGCAAATGAATTCCCAGGAGTTTAAAAAGCTCTTAGCATTTTTTAGTTTATTAATGTTCTTCAATTTCCTTCAATTTCAATCTTGGAAGGTTTAAAATATACTTTGTGGAAGGTAATATTGGTGGTTTAAAATTTATTTAAGTTTTTAGTGTTTCCTTTCACAGTTTTTTTTTTTTTTTTAACATAACTCTAAAAGATTATACCATTAGATTGTCTTAAGATTTTTTAAAAAACAAGTTAAGGAACTTAACTTTGAATTCCCCAAACAAAGGATGTTACTAGAAAGAACTTAACATTTTTCTGGTATTCATTTTCTTTTGTTCCCAACTTTTATGTTTATTTGGTGGCATTTTCTGTGAAAGTTCTCTATATTGCTTTAGTATTGCATCATTTTGGTAAACACAGCCTATAGCCATTACTTTGCAACTTTTTCTCAACCTTAAAAAACAACCTTTCTTGAAATGTATTTTAGGGGGTAGGAAAAAAATGAGTGGTAGAGACATATTTCAGGGAAAGCATTTATAAAATTTCTCACTGGCAGATAGTGAGGAAAAACTTACAGTACGCTAATCCAAATATCTTAACATCTTAGCATATGTAGACTGTCATAAAATCATCTCATTTAAAAAAAAAAGATCCCCAACATCTTTAAGAACTATTCTTCACTAGTACTTCACCCAAATTTATGTTCCAGGATTTGGTTGATCTATATCTGTATGCTTGTAGCTAACTTTTCCCTTCCTTTTTGTCTTTATTTTTTACCATTTTAGAGTCTGCCTTTAGGTTGGCTGGTTAGCCACTGCTCCCAGTCTGGTCAGGTCCACGGTCATCTCATACCTGAATTGTTGAAATATCTGCTTTGTAGACCTCCCTTCTCCCTCGATACCACAGTTTAGTTTCTCCACAAGAGAGTGATTTTTTTTTTTTTTTTTTTTTGGTGGTGGGAATTATGTAATTATGTTACTCTTGTATAAAAATTTAGACAGCTCTTATGTCTCTCACAGTAAAATACAAAAACTTTATAGAAGGTCTCATTGTTTTTCCTCTTCTTCAGTCTATGCTAGACACTCTGGTCTTCTTGATATTCCTTAAAACAGGACAAGCTGATTCCTGCCTGGAGCTTTTTCTCTATCATGCTTTGTCCTCAGGTAACCTTATGAGAGAAGCCTTCCTAATTGTTCTATATAAAATGACAATTTCTCATTGATATCACTCCATTATTTTTGCCATATTTTACTTTTATACATAGTACTATCATCAGCTGATATTTTTAAAAGTTGTTTATTTATCATTTGTTCCCCCAGTGACAGTGTGATCTTCCATGGAGCCAGGGATTTTGTTTTGTTCATTGTTCTAGCTCAGTGCTTACAGTGGGGCCTGGCAGTTGGTAGGAGCTCCATAAATAAATCCTGAATAAAGGAATGGATGGCTCCTTGCAGGCTTAAGAAGTTACTTCCGTCTGTTGCATAACTTGTTTTCTGTTTAATTGAAATTACTTTTTACTTCTTTATCCTTCACCTATTTTATACCATATTTTATTAAGAAAAACTACTTACTATTATATTGGCAAAGTCATGGCTTTCATCCCAGGTGAGTACACTTCAAGTTCCATTTTCTATATGCCCTTTTTGTTTTCAATCTGAGAAACTGTTTTACCTTTAACTTTTGAAAATTATGAGTGAATGTTCATGATGTTGGACAGCAAACTCAATAGTTCAATTCTTCAATATATAAATCTTTAGCACAAGTTATACTGACACGTTAAATCATAAATTTCATTACATCTTAGTCTGACAGCATAAACACTGTATGTGGATGTTCTTAATGACTATACCCTATGAATACAATGTGGACAAATCAAGTATTTCTGGAATTGTCTGCAGGGAGAGATGGGAGGAAATGGATCAAATCATGGTCTTTTCTGGGGTTTGTAGCCATGTTTAAGTGGCTTTATTTCTTTATTTTTGAAAACATACTTTATGTTTACAAATTCTCTTTTCTGCCTTTCTTTTAGTACATATCCTTAAACAGACCAGATTCAAGATTTAAGGTTTGATGAAAAGTCCATGTCTCCAGATTTAAAATTCAA
The DNA here is from genome assembly GCA_963574355.1 of Loris lydekkerianus. Classification (NCBI taxonomy): domain Eukaryota; kingdom Metazoa; phylum Chordata; class Mammalia; order Primates; family Lorisidae; genus Loris; species Loris lydekkerianus. Next base: position 6,681 of record CAUYPK010150587.1, on the reverse strand, counting down.
TCTTTAGCTGGTTCAAATTGCTTTTGGATACTAAAGTGTAAATAAGTGATACAACTCTGTACATAATTATCACACAAAACCTCAGGTATTTTCTTGTGCATAGTGCCCTACAGATCTTCTTCTCACATACTTTGTTCATATTTAAAATTTCACTAATTTTCTGAGAAATTGTCTTCTAAATATCTTGAGAATAAGGAACGTGTCCATAATCTTTGCTATTGGTTATAAAGGAGGAGTTATTATATGTACTATAAGTAATACGTGATCATTTGGAAGCTCTGGAGCTAGGAAAGGGGGGTTCTATACGTATTTACCCCTCTTTTCCTCTTTTAACAAATCATTAGCTCACACCTTCTGCTCCTCTTCCCTGCCCCTTTGATACCCAGTACCCTCTGCTGTCACCTGGCTATTCCAAGTCCCAATGCACTCTCCTTTCCTTATTGCAAAAAGGAAAGTTGTATCATGGGCCTTTTTCTGACAGTGTTAATACATGCCAGAGTGAGAATGAAAATGAATCATCCTGGAAAGTATTTAATTATTATCCTAGATAGTAAAATAGCCAGCTTGGTTTGCTTGAAGTATCCAGGAGACTTGCATTCTGGAACTGCATCTGTCTATAACTATTGTGTGATATTGGGAATTCACATTTCCTCTAAAAGTTATAGCATTAGCTTTGAGATTACTTTTCAGCTAAAACATTTTGTGCCATATATGGAATAAAGTATGAAGCTGCAACATGGTCTTTTCTTACAGTCTCATAAAGGTACACTGTGGAATGAAAGAGGGAAATGATATTTCTTTTTTCTTTCTTTCTTTTTTTTTTTTTTTTGCGGTTTTTGGCCGGGGCTGGCTTTGAATCCACCACCTCTGGCATATGAGGCCGGCACCCTACTCTTTGAGCCACAGGCACCTCCTGGAAAATGATATTTCTTAAAATAAAGCCAAACTAAACAAAGAAAATTAACATTATAACTTTGGTGGTGAAGGTCAGGGGGCTCAATTAAAATTTAAAAAAATTAGATAGTTGTGCTGTCTATTCTATGAGGCATCTTAAGACCTCGGTTGTGGTGGGCGCCTGTAGTCCCAGCTGCTCGGGAGGCCGAGGCAGGAGAATCGTGGAAGCCCAAGAGCTGGAGGTTGCTGTGAGTCCTGTGACGTCACGGCACTCCACCGAGGGAGGTAAAGTGAGGCTCTGTCTCTACAAAAAAAAAAAAAAAAGAAAGAAAAGAAAAGAAATACAGCCTCCCCTTCCTTAACCAGACTGCTGAGGCAAGGAGATGAGCAGGTGGTATGTTTGTGGAATTGATTCTGTTACAACTAAGAAGCATAAATAATGACCTGGCGTTTTCTTCCCTGAAGCTCATAATCACTATCATTCCATCAATATTAGTTTATTCACAATTTCACCTTGATACTGTGCTCATTCATATATTTGGCTGTTGGTAACACCAATCCAGAAATAAGGTGTGGAGTTAGATAAGCTGTTTGATAAACTCTGTCTTTTAAAAATTACAAGACAGAGGAATTACACAGACATGCATATTTATGACCCACGTAAACTATTGGCCACCCCATTGTCCAGCCTATACGTTGTGCTATATTATATCTTTGCGAGAGTTTGGGAGGGGTAGCACGGGGGTTTTTTGTGGGGCACTACATAAGAAGATTTTCCCCAAATCTTTGGGGACTTCTTCCTCAATCATGTGACACATACAATCATGCCAAGTATATGTACCCCAGGAAGTGTGCCGTCTCAGGAAGAGTGTGGTCTCTCATACCAGCTGCTTTCCTTGTCACAATCAGCCCACTCTGCAGATTCAGAGCAACCAAGGAAAGCAGCAACACTGAATTCTCAGAATTGTGATGTGAGTCTGCACTTACTCATATTTCAATACACTGTCCATCGTTATATGTTATAGAGGATACATACTTCTATGACCAAACGTCAAATTAATTTGCCGGTATGACTTTATGTTGTCCCAAGTAAAATAATTTAAAAACTTTATTTTCTTGATTTGTCTATAGAATTAGCTTATTTCCAGGCATCCATACTTGTAAAAGTCATCCTTTCCCCACTTCTAACTTTACTCCTTTGTAATTTTCGATAATGTCAAGTTATCCCTAATCCTACATAGCTATTGCCCAAACTATTCTACAAACAAGAAAAAAGCGGTGCAATTTGTGACTTCTAATTGGTATTAGATTTTACATATCTGTTCCCATTAATATTCCTCTAATTGTGTCCCGAGAACATCTTATTCCCATTGGGATGAAACAATGCCATATTCTACAATATGATTAAGTACATATTTATTCATATTATACTAACAGAAAATCATTAAAAGTGAGAAATAATTTAGTTTTTCAGTTTTTAAGAGCAAATTTTAAGTGTAAGCATACAATAATATAGAATATGGTAACAAAATACAGACTATATAAATAAAAAATTAATGATTTGTATTGCTAGAATTGCATTTCTTTTGGGAAGATATTGTAGAAAGTAATTAAGAGAAAATATTAAAAGAAAAACAATTTTATTTTTAAATGTTAACTGTTTATTAACCAGTGAATGTATATTTGATCATTTATAAAAAATCAAGTTGATTATACATTTGACATTTCTTTTAAAATAATATTATGATTACTAATACAAGATATGATGCTGATAGTTTTATCTCAGAATATTTACTTTTATTGTGGTTTATCAGTGATAAAAACCGTATTTTAATTTCTCATCTTTACAAAGTTGTTTTAAGGTCTCTCATTTTTGTCATTTTTATTAAAGATTGTTTATATACAGTAAAATTCACCCTTTTGGGGGTTCAGTCCTTTATATTTTGATGAGTATGCAATTGTATAATTACCACCATAATTAAGATACAAAACAATTTCATCACCTCCCCAAATTTCTCCATCTACCTGTTAATCCACCCTCTTCCCACTCTCTAGTCCTTGATAACAACTTATCTGTTTTCTATCTTTTATCTTTCTATGTGTGTTGTAGAAATAGAATAATACAATATGTAGCCTTTGGAGTCAAACTTCTGTCAAACTTCTTTCACTTAGCGTAATGCTTTTCAGATTCATTTATATTATATGTATAATTTTTGCCTTTGCAAGAATATAATTGCTGCTTCTTGTCATAATTCCTTTCTTTCTTTTCTTTTTTCTTTTCTTTCTTTTTTTTTTTTTTTTGAGGTAGAGTCTCAGTCACTCTGGGTAGAGTGCCGTGGCATCATAGCTTACCACAACCTCAAACTTTTGGACTAAAATGATCCTCCTGCTTAAGCCTCCCCAGTAGGTGGTACTACAGGCATGCACCACCACACCCAGATAGTTTTTTCTGTTTTTAGCAGAGACAGGGTCTTGCACTTGCTCAGGCTGGTCTGGAACACCTGAGTTTAAGGGATCCAACAGCCTCAGCCTCCCAGAGTGCTGGGATTTACAGGTGTGAGCCACCATGCCGGGTATCATAATTTCTTAAGAGTTTAGAATTCTTTTCTTATTTTTCATTCAAATGTGTTTTTATATAGCCTGAAATTATATTTTGGTTTATAAACTGTTGCTTAGCTTATAAACAAGATAAAATATTTTACTGGTTAATTGATTCTAAGAATTACTCTTGAGGTCTTCCCCAGTTTTCTTCCCACTTCCACCCCCCAGTTCACTCTTTCTTTTGCTCTCACTTGTGTTCCTTGTCCCTGCAGGTTCCTTGTTCATGCCTTTGCATGTCTTATCCTCTGATTGAAAGACCCATTTAGGTAGCTAGTTCTTACAAAAGAAAGAAGCTCATGATCAATTAATAATGCACATTAACTTATTTTCTCATTTCTCAATCACTGTGCATCCATCAATTTTTGTAATTTGGAAAAGTAAGTAAGAATTCAAGAATCCTAGGATGGAATGGAATCTTTGAGATCATGAAATTAACATCTAACCTCCCCCCAAGCCAGATGACAGATAGATCTAGAAATTGTTATCCAGATCCATAAGTCTCTGTTAAATTGCCTGTGGGCTGTCAAGGATGAAAAGAGGAAGTAGCCAGCAAGCTAAATAAAAAAGTCAGGTGGGCTAATAAGAACAGATTGTTTGTTTCAATGGGTCAGGCTTAAATGGAACAGAAGCCAGGCAAGAATCCTGGAAAACTTGACTATGGCTTTGTTTTTTTATTGTCAAGAAGTGAACAGTTCAAGGACATTTGACTATGAGGTGGAGAGTCCCCCTTACCTTAGTTTTGGCTAGTGGCTTTCAAAAAAAGTTGAAGACATTGCATTTCTAATTTAAAATACTTCATATTATAATGTTAGAGTAGTTAAAACAGTATATCACTGTCATAAAATTGGACCTCACCTTACAACATACACAAAAATAAACTCAAAAAGAATAAAATATACAGATGTAAAACCAGAAATGTTAAAACTCTTGGAAGAGAATATAGGGAAATAGCTCCTGGACATTGGCCTTGGCGATGAATTTTTTTGCGATATCATACCAGAAGCTCAGGCCTCAAAGGCAGAAATAAATAAGTGGCACTAAATCCAACCAAAAATGTTTTGCACAGCAAAGAAAATAATCAACAAAATCATATGAAAGTTTACATATTGGGAGAAAATTCTTGCAAATCATATATCTGATAAGCGGTTAACACCCCACATTTGTAAGAATTGATACCTCTCAATAACATACAGACAAATAACTTAATTAAACAGGGCCAAAAACATGAATAGACACATCTCCAAAGAAGACATGAAAATGGCCAACAGGTATATAAAAGATCCTCAGCATCATTAATCATCAGGGAATGCAGATCAAAACCACTTTGAAATAATATCTCACACCCATTGGGATGGCTATTGTGAAAAAGTCTAAAGGTAAATGTTGGTGAGACTGTGGAGGAAGGGAGCTCATACAGTGTTGGTAAGACTGTAGATTAGGGCAGCACCTGTGACTCAAAGGAGTAGGGCACCGGCCCCATATGCCGGAGGCGGTGGGTTCAAACCCAGCCGTGGCCAAAACAGGGAAAAAAAAAAAAATGTAAATTAGTATAGCCAGTATGAAAATAGTATGGAGGTTTCTTAAGAAATTAAAAATAGACCTATCATATGATCCAGCTGTCCTTCTGGACAATAAACAAAGGAGTTGAGATCCCCACCTCATAAAGATATCTGCACGCCCATGCTCATTGCCATGTTATTCACAAGGTCCCAAATATGGAAACAGTATTTAAGTGTCTGTTGACTGATAAATGGGTAAAAATACTGCAGTATATACAGGTGTCCTTCAGTATCTGAGGAGGATTTGTTGTAGGAGCTTCCTCAGATGGGATAGTATTTGAATATAACCTATGCGCATCCTCACATATAGTTTAAATCATGTCTGGATTACTTATAACACTTAATACAATGCAATTGCTACATAAGTAGTTGTTACACTGTAATGTTTAGGGAATAATGACAAGAGGAAGAAGTGTGTACATATTCAGTAGAGATTCATTTTTTAAAAATATTTTGATCCTGTACCTCAAGGGAGTAGGGCGCTGGCCCCATATTACCAGAGATGGCAGGTTCACACCCAGCCCCAGCCAAAAACTGCAAAAAAAAAAAAAAAAAAAAAAAAAAAATTAATATATATATATATATGTTGATTCAATGGTTGATTGAATCCACACATGTAGAACTCACATGTATGGAGGACTGTTGATACAGTGGCTCCCCAGAAGAATGGAATATTGCCACTTGCCACATATGGATGAACCTGGAGGACATTATGCTAAGTGAAGTGAGTGTGACACAAGAGAAAAACATTGCATAATCTCAATTGCATGTAGAATCTTAAAAAAAATATATGTAGAATAAAGCAGTGGTTATAGGGGGGTGGGGAGGGACATGGGGGAAGAAATGGGAAGATGTAAGTCAGGGGATACAAAGTATCAGATATGTAGGGTAAACAAATCTCAATATCTATGTACAACATGAGGATTGTAGGTAATAAAATAGAGATTCATGCTCAATGAGATTTTAGTTGCTCTTGCTACAGAAACAACCAAAAAACGAGTATGTGACATGATGGGTATATTGATTTGCTTCACTCTAGTAACCTTTTTACTACTTTTGTGCATCCCATAACAATTATACTGCATATGTTAAATAACTTTTTAAAAGCACTTGTTATTGTAACACCCAACATTTGAAAAAAAATTGACACAGGTTCCTCTCTTTACTTTGAATCGAAATCAATTAGCCAATATTTTTAGCTCTGCCTTTTGTATTTCCACAGAATATTTCAAATATATAACTTTTTAGGTGTCTCAAAATTCAATTTTCATTCCAAATACATTTGTTTCCAGGCAAAAGAAGTTAAGCTTCTTTAGTTATTTTTATGTATTAAAAATAGTACATATTTGCTGAAGTTTCCTTTTAAAATGTTGTGCCCAGAGATCAAACTTTCACTCTTCACAGACAATATGATCGTATATCTGGAAAACACTAGGGATTCTACTACAAAACTTTTAGAAGTGATCAAGGAATAGAGCAATGTCTCAGGCTACAAAATCAACACCCATAAATCTGTAGCCTTTATATATACTAACAATAACCAAGCTGAACAAACAGTCAAGGACTCTATTCCTTTCACAGTAGTGCCAAAGAAGATGAAATATTTGGGAGTATACCTAACAAAGGA
>CAUYPK010150580.1:0-17682 GCA_963574355.1 Loris lydekkerianus | reverse complement strand
ATGTTATATTATGTGTTTAATATATTACTGTTAAAATTATACGCTTTTGTGTGAGTGTTTGTCTGTTTTGGCAGGTCACTGCGTGGTGTGGCTCTCTGACTCTCACAGTTTAAAATTTTGGCTCTTTGTGTCGAACTTGTTAGCCACCCCTGGCATTGGCTATTTAAGTTTTTTTCTGATTCCATATGAAACAAAGAACTATTTTTTTTAAGTTCTTCTAATTATGTCCTTGGTGTTTTATTGGTGATTGCATTAAATTTGTAGATTGCTTTGGGTAGTACATACATTTTAACAATGTTACTTCTTCCCAGCCATGAGCAGGTTGTGCTCTTCTATTTGTTGGTATCATCTGCTGTTTCTTTTCTCAGGGTTTCACAATTCTCTCTATAGAGAACCTTGGCACTTTTGTTAGGTATATTCCAAGGTATTTAATTTTCTTTGAAGCTACTGTGAAGTGTAGTGTGTCTTTGATTTGATTCTCAGCTTGACTTTGTTGCTGTATGTGAAGGCTACTGATTGGACATTGTTTTTTTTTTTTTTTTTTTTTTTTTGGAGACAGTCTCACTAGGTATCCCTTGGTAGAGAGCTGTGGTGTCACAGCTCACAGCAACCTCCAGTTCTTGGGCTTAAGAAATTCTCTTGCCTCAGCCTCCCAAGTAGTTGGGACTATAGGCATCTGTCACAATGCCCGGCTATTTTCTGTTGCAGTTGTTATTGTTGTTTAGCTGGCTTGGGCTGGGTTCGAACCCGCCACCCTCAGTGTATGTGGCTGGCACCATAACCAGTGTGTTACTGGTGCTGAGCCTGGACATTGATTTTATATCCTGAGATGTTACTGTATTTCCCAGTCACTCTCAGGAGTCTTGTGGTTGAGTCTTTTGGATTTTCTAAGTATAAAATTATATCATATGCAAAGAGTTTGACCTCTTCTGTCCCAATTTGGATACCATTGGTATCCTTCTGTAGCCTGATTGCATTCATTGGTACTTGTAGCACTATGTTGAATAGTTGTGGACATACTAGTCTGATTACACTTCTACGCAGAGATGCTTTTAGTTTTTCTCCATTTAGTATGATTTTGGCTGTTGGTTTGTCATAGAATTCTTATGGTTTCATTCCTCAGGTTTACATCTCTTATCCGTCATGAGTTAATTTTGGTGAATGGTGAGAGGGTATAGATCTTGTTTTCTACATGTGGCTTTCCAATTTTCCCAGCAATATTTATTGAATAGGTATTCTTCAATGTTTGGTTCTGTTGTCTTTGTCAAAGATTAGTTGTCTGAATATGGATGGTTTTATATCTGGGTTCTCTGTATGTAGGATTCTTTGTTGACTTTTTTCCCTTCAGTACTTTAAATATATCAACCCGTTCCTTCTAGCCTTTAAAGTCTCTGCTGAGAAATCCGCTGGTAGCCTTATGAAATTTCCCTTTATGTGAAGACTTGTTTTTCTCCTGGTGTTTTCAAGTTTCTCTCTTTGTCTTTGTTTTTTGATATTTTAATTATAAAGTGCTTCAGTGTAAGTCTCTGAGTTTATCCTTGTTGGAGTTCCTTTCACTTATTGGATATTTATATTCATGTTTTTCACCAAATTTTAGAAGTATTCAGTGATAATTTCCTTGGATAAGCTCTCTCTTCTTTTCTCTTTTTCCTCTCTCTATAGTATACCCACACTTTGAATATCAATCTGTTTGATGCTATCTCTTCCTCTGTGTTTACTTTTTACAGTCTTTTCATTTTTTTGAGGCTTGATAATTTTTTTTTTTTATTATTTAGAATCTCACTTTATTGCCTGGGGCAAAGTGCAGTGACATTGTTACCGGTATTTTTCTCTCTGTGATCGGTTCTTGGTCTGGAGGTCCAAGAATGAAACCCCAGACCATGTGAGTAAATGATAGGACAAAGTTTATTTTACAGAGAAGGACATAGAGCAAAGGGTAACAAAGCCTCTGGCAGCAGAGGGGGGGAATTTCCAAGTGGGAAGACCCATTTGGTCTTTTGTCTAGAGATTCATAAACTGCCAGGAGGTGGGGGTGAAAGGTGGTGGTGGGGTCCTGGGGAAGGTATGTCATACTTGGCCAGTAGCTGGCAGATAGACAACATCCCATCCATATTGATTAGCTAATGAATGTATTAGCAAGGAGTGAGGTTTTCACATTTCCTGTCCCCAGGCAAAGCAGAAGAGTATAAGCTTTCCACTCTCCACTCCAGGAGGCCACCCTCACATGAAATCCTGATTATATTCAGAGACTTGGAGTTTGGAGAAAAACTCTGTTTGCCCAAGCTTACAAAATGGGAGTCCTTGTCTAGCTCTGAGTGGGGAAACCTGTATCAACATTATCAGAGCTCACTGGTGAGAAGTAAAGGACTGAAAATGAGAGGTTATTCTGAGACATGAATGAAAGGAAGCAGAGTCCAGGTTCTGTGTGGTCAATATGGCCTTTATTCACTGGGGTGTGAGCAGGCTGAGTTCGAAAAAGATGTCAACACGTGGGTTAAGGTGGGGTGGGAACATAAGAGTTCAGTGGGGGGGGGGGTAGAGATTCATACACTCATTCCTTCCTGGGCAGGATGGTTCTGTTTGGGCAGGGCCCTACATTTGGCCCTATCCGGCCTTTTTAGTCTATTATAAGGAAGTGAAATGAAGTGATGGGCGTGGCGTCTCTTTGATTGCTTCCTGCAGGTCAGTGTGGGCTGCCTATAAGGAAAAAAAAAAGGGAAAGTGTTTACAGGAAGGCTCTGGGGTCTTCAGTCTGAACTTGTTGATATCCACGTAGGGCGAGGATATGAGTAGTTGTTTTTTGGGTGACTGCCTGGTCAATAAATCGAGAGATGAGGTGGAGGATTCTGTTTCAAAAGTGAGAGAAAGATCATAATTAGTGGCCCTAAAATAGGAAGTAACCAAGGAGGCCAGGAATCAAATAAGGACCAAGGATTAGATGATTCAAGATTTGTCTCTGATTTGTTCTCAGAGTTCTTTTCCTTTGCCTGTGATTATTCCTGACTGGTTAACAAAGAAATAACATTGTTCTCCCCCCCAGATGCACGTTCCTCCTTTTTCTGCTGTAAGTGAATCTAAGGCTCGGTGATTTTGGAGGACTACTGTAGCTAAAGAATTACTTTGGGATTGTAAGGTAACTAAAGAGTCTGCTACCCTTTCCGTATCTTCATTATGTTCTAGGGAGAGTTGGTGGTTAAAATGGGTTGATGTACTAATGGCGGTTCCTGTTCTGAGGAGTACAGGGAGGAAGATACCTTTTTTATGTCTGGAAGTAGGGGAATGAGTCAGGGCCTGAGTTAGGGTGGAGTCATTCACAAAAGAGATGGAGGGTGGGGGTGTGTGAGGAAAACTCAGGTGCAAAGACCGGAGTGGTTAGTGTGCGGGCACTGATAGATGGAGTGGCTGCAGAGGAAAAATATTCCCAGAGGGGTACAGGAGAAGTCAGATAAGGGAAAAGTTGAGTTGAGGGAACAGAGACCAGGTTTTATAAAGCCTATAGAGTCTCCTGTACTGGTGAGATTGAAGCAGGTTAAGTTGGGTGAGGCTAGGGGTGGAAAGTCCATAGTTATGGGGCCAAACAGAGCTGTGTATTTTCTACTGGAATGGAAGAGTTCTTTGTGTTGAGTACAGGTATGGGATTGAAAAGATGTTGGTATAAAGAAAGGCACATCCAGCATCCTGAGAGGGAAAGGAAAGAGGAAGAGTTCAGGGCATCTGAGAAGGAGGTGGTTAAAAGCTTGGGAATAAGGGGAGTGTTGTAGGTCTTGCAGGACAGTGAGGTATAATCCTTTATAGGGTGGAGGGGTTATACTGGAAGAGACTATTTTTATGATTTGTTTTGTTTCTTGCTGATATGTTATGTCCTGAACTCCTCCTCTGTCTGATAATCCTATGTGTGTGAGGTATATCCAGCAGACAGTAGTCCTGACTCCACCTCTGGGGCATCCATTACCCATTACTTTGCCAGTCCAGTACCTCTTTTCTCCCTAAGAACATTCAGAGGCTTTGGTAACATCATAATAGTGTGTTGACATATAAGTGTAGCTAGCAAAAAAGGGGGTCTGAGGCAAGAATTGGGCATAGTTGACATGGGAATAGGGATTGGTCAGGTATTCATGGATATAGCAGGTTTGGGTAGCAAGACAGCCTGTGCATTCGTCAGGATTTATGGGGAGGGGAGAAGGGCCAGGATTGTCAGGAGGGGTAGCCAGAAGGAAAATAAGAAGGAAGAGGAAAAATTGGGTTTCTTCAGGGGGAAAGTCATGGGAAAGTCTTGTAGCCACAGATCTTTAAAGGCTTCAAAGAGGTCATCCCAGCTTTGAACATGTGAGAGTTCAGGCATGTCAAGAAAAGTTATGGAGAAAAGGGAAGAATTGGGGAGGAATGTTACACATTTATGGGGAAGTGGACTCTTTGGAGATCCTGGTGAGTTTTAAGGTGGTGGGGGATAGTACTTGCGATTTCCAGTGGGGGTCTTCTAGTGTTGGAAATTTTCCTGTAGGACATGGTATATTCGGGACTAGTGGATTCAGACCGGAAGGTCCAAGAGGTGAACTGCCATGGGGGTGCTGTAGAGAGTGATGCGAGGGCCTGTCCAGTGAGGTGATAAGAGTCCTGTGGGGCAAGGGAGATTTGCGGAAACCTTGTTGTCCTGCCAGTTGGTCTCTTTCTCTGCTGAGGGTTGGGGTAGGAGCTAGTTTATTTTTGAAGGTTTGTCCTAGGTTTCCTGGAGGATGGGAAAATAGTTTACTATGATAGAGTTTGGAGGCAGTCCAGGGTCCAGAATAGTTTTGCTATACATTATTTCAAAAGGGCTATAAAAGAGAGGTTTGCAAGGGGTAGAGTGAATATGGAGTAAAGCAATGGGGGAGGAGCTTAATCAGTCTTTTTTTTTTACAGTTTAATGTATTTTAATAGCAAACTTATAGGAACAACACAGAAGACAGAAAACATTAAAAACATGTACTTGCATGTAGGACAACTCAGAAAAGTATAGTGAATGGATGGAATCTACTGTATGATAAAAATGCTACAAACACAATTTAGTTGCCATCAATAAGAAATTTATTTGTTTTAAAAAAATCCAAATGCTGGCATTGTCCAGAAAAATTTAACAGGTTTATTTATAATTGTTATAAAGTTGAACTGCTGAAACTTGTTCACTGAAACATTTCGACTTGTATTAATGCTGCACATCTCTGCATTTTATATTAAAAATTCACACACAAATGAAAATGGAAAAACTGCCAATACCTGATTTCTGTCCCCTATTTTTTCAGTTGCAATCATATACTTAAGTATCTTTTGACCCCATGGGGGGAAAAAAATCTAACATTCAGAACTACCAATAAGAGGAAAAAGAGAATTTTTTTTTTTTTTTTGATAATGAAATGTTTTCCCATCATAGTGGACTCTTAAGCATGTTCTCCACATATGCGGTGTGCTAGCTGGATGTCTTTTGGCATAATTGTTACATGTTTGGCATGGATAGCACACAGGTTGGTATCTTCAAAAAGGCCAACCAGATAGGCCTCACTTGCCTCCTGCAAAGCACCAATAGCTGCGCTCTAAAAGCGCAGATCTGTCTTAAAGTCCTGAGCAACTTCTCGCACCAGATGCTGGAAAGGAAGTTTGTGAATCAGAAGTTCAGGGGACTTCTGATAATGTCTTATTTCACGTAGTGCCACAGTACCAGGCCTGTAGCGATGAGGTTTCTTCACCCCTTCAGTAGAAGGTAAACTCTTGCGAGTGGCTTTTGTAGCCAGTTGCTTCCTGGGTGCTTTACCACCGGTGGATTTGTGGGCAGTCTGCTTTGTACGAGCCATGGTCTTTTTACTTACCCCCCCTTCTCCTTCGGCTGGAGCTCAGCGAGCTACCTTAATCCAGTCTTGTTTGTATTGAAGCACTAATTTGGTGAGATGTCGTTTAAGAGTGTTGTTCATTTGTTCTACTTTTTCTGTTGATTGGAACCTATAAGGCACATGTAAATGCCACTGGACTCCTAGGGCTTGTGAGGTTTGGGAGGTGATCTGGCTAATGAAAGCTGGGTTGAATCTAGGAATAATGTGGTGGAGGAGGGTGAGGACAACTTCATGGGTTTTCTCACCTGTTGTGGGGAAGGCTTTGACCCACCCTGAGAAGGTATCCACCCAAACTAGAAGAAGTTTATATTTTCATATAGGAGACATGTGGGTGAAGTCAATCTGCCAGTCTTGTCTTGGGGGGTTGGCCTCAGGCCTGATGTGTGGGAAAAGGGGGTGTTTTTATGGCCCCTGGTGTGAGACCCTGGTGCAGATTGTGCAAGGTTAACTGTTTTAAAAGGGAAGATAGTCATGGGTGAGAAAGTTGTGGAGGAAGAAGGGTGTAAAAAGGCTTGAAGCCAATGTGAAGACTACTTTGGAGGGATGAGAGAATATTCTGTGCTTGGGAGGAAGGAAGAATAAATTTTCCCTGTGGAAGGAACCATCCTTCTCTTGTGGGAAGATGCTGGTAATTGTCCTATTCTTCGGCTGTATATATTAGAGAAAATTTATCGAAGGACAAGTACTGGCCTTCTGGAGTGGGGGAGGTGTAAGGGTGTTGAGCTGCCCATTTGGCTTCTTTATCGACTTTTTGGTTGTCTTTGGAAATTGGATCTGTTTTATTTTGGTGGCCTTTATGGTGGATGATGCGTACTTCCTTTGGGTGAGTGGTTACATTCAGGAGGTTATTTTATTTTAATTAATCTTTATTAAATCATAGCTGTTTACATTAGTGCAGTCATGGGGTACAATGTGCTGGTTTTATATACAATTTGAAATATTTTCATCAAACTGGTTAACATAGCCTTCATGGCATTTTCTTAGTTATTGTGTTAAGACATTTATATTCTACATTTAGTAAGTTTCACATGTACCCTAGTAAGATGCACCGTAAGTGTGGTCCCACAGATGACCCTCCACCCATCCTCCCCCCTACCCCTCCTCCCTTTCCCCTTTCCCCATATTCTTGGGCTATAATTGAATATGAAATATTCATATTTCATATGAAATATGAAATATTCAATTATATATGTAATAATCTTAGGCTATAATTCATATGAAAGCTATAAATTAGTTTCATAGTAGGGCTGAGTACATTGGAGACTTTTTCTTCCATTCTTGAGATATTTTGCTAAGAAGAATATGTTCCACCTCCATCCATGTAAACATGAAAGTGGTAAAATCTCCATCTTTCTTTAAGGCTGAATAATATTCCATGGTGTACATATACCACAATTTATTTATCCATTCATGGGTCGATGGGCACTTGGGCTTCTGCCATGATTTAGCAATTATGAATTGGGCTGCAATAAACATTCTGGTACAAATATCTTTGTTAAAGTGTGATTTTTGGTCTTCTGGATATATACCTAGTAGAGGAATTGTAGGATCAAATGGCAGGTCTATTTTTAGTTCTCTAAATGTTCTCCAAACATATTTCCAAAAGGAACGTATTAATTTGCATTCCTGCCAGCAGTGTAGAAGTGTTCCCTTTCTCCACATCCACGCCAGATTCTCTGGTTTTGGGATTTTGTGATATGGGTTAATCATACTGGAGTTAGATGATATCTCAAAGTAGTTTTGATTTGCATTTCTCTGATGATTAAGGATGATGAGCATTTTTTCATATGTCTGTAGGCCCTGCACCTGTCTTCTTCGGAGAAGTTTCTCTTCAAGTCTCTTGCCCACCCTAAGATGGGATCACTTGTTCTTTTCTTGCTAATATGTTTGAGTTTTCTGTGGATTCTGGTTAAGAAACCTTTGTCGGAGACATAACCTGCAAAAATCTTCTCCCATTCTGAGGGCTGTCTGCTTGCTTTACTTACTGTGTTCTTGGCTGTGCAGAAGCTTTTTAGTTTAATCAGGTCCCAGTAGTGTATCTTTGAAGCTGCTTCAATTGCCTGAGGAGGTCCTCCTCATAAAATATTCGCCCAGATTCATTCAGGAGGTTTTTAATGAGTGTGGTGTTGATAATAGAGGAGTCTTGGGTGGTAATAAATCTTTTTCTTGCCATATGGCTGAATGGTGATGGATTATGTGGAAAGTATTCTTAGAATCTGTGTATATGTTAACAGAGTGGCCTCATGAGAGTTGTAAGGCTTTAGTGAGGGTTAAGAGTTGTGTCTGTTGTGAGGAAGTGTATGTGGGGGGCAGAGTAGTAGAGGTGATAATGTGGGAAGAAGACACACTAGCAAAGCCTGCCTTGTCAATGGAGTGAGTAGTGGGCTTAGAAGAACTGTTGCCAAGAAACCAGATGTCTTCAGGGATAGGTAAGGGAAAGAGGAAGATGCTGGGAAAACAGTATAGTGTTACCATGATAAAAGACCAGCAAGCATGGAATGAGTTTTGGGAAGTGGGAGGGTTATGTGAGTGGAATGCCGCTAATGGAGATGAAGGGTTATATGCTGGGCCATGGAGAAAGTGAAAGTTTGGGTTTTCAATAAAGAGGATTAGGAGCTGAAGTAAATAAGGCGTGGATGGTAAAGATGATAAGTGTTGGTGTTTTAAAAGCATTGGAATGTTATGAGGGGTAAGTAGATATGTGGGGGCATGACAGGTAAGTTTCTGGTCTTCCAGGTAAAGGAGAGATGGGGCTGCCACTGCTTGGAGGCAAGAGGGCCAGCATAGGGCTGTGAATTCTGTTTTGAGAGGAATGCTATTGGGAGGTGATTATTGTGAAGTGAAAGGGTTTTAGGGGAGGGGTTAGAGATCCCTGTTTGTTGTAAAGGACCTTTGTAGTAGGTAAGGTGGAGTATATAGCCTCTGTATCAATAAGAAAAGAGATTGGCTTACCTTCCACTAGCAGAGTTACCTAGAGCTCACTCTTGGTGATTGTCCAAGTGGCCTGCTGACTCTTGGGAACTGTCACTCTTCAGTGGGCAAGCCCAATAGTTGGAGGAATTCAGCCAGGTCCTGGGAGTGACTGTGAACTGGATCCTCAAAAGGACCTGGGCAGTTAGACTTGCAGCAAGGACTTCTGCAGGCTGGACATGCAGCCTGGGGGTGCAGGCCTTCGGGGTGTTTTTGGGTTTTGGCATTTGATAAAATTAACTGCTGCATTCCAGTGGCTAACTTTACTGCACTTGAAGCATGGTCCCTGGTGAGGTTTTCTTTTTCCATATTGTCCAGAGGAGTTTGGAGAAGTAGCTGGGGTTCGGCTAATGGCAGAAGCCAATACTGGAGGTCTGAGAGGTATTGCCACTTAGCAGCCTCTTCTTGGTTATTGAAGACCTTGAAGGCCAGGTCGATGAGATCTCATTGGGGATTCTGAGGGCCCTGGGGGTTTTTTTGGAGTTTTTTTTCCGGATACTGGGTGCAGACTGGGAGATAAAATGCATGTTGGTAATGAGCCTGCCCTCGTTGCTCTTCAGTAATAGGGCGGAATAGTGGTGGAAGGCTTTGTTAAGATGGGCTAAAAACTGGGCAGAATTTTCATCCCATTTTGGGGTTATTTATTTTATTTTGTCATAATTCATGGCCTGCTTTTTTTTTTTTTTTTTTTTTTTGAGACAGATTCTCACTATGTTGCCCTCAGTAGAGTGCTATGGCAGCTGACAACAGCTCATAGCAACCTCCAACTCTTGGGCTTAAGCGATCCTCTTTGCCTCAGCCTCCCAAGTAGCTGGGACTATGGACGCCTGCCTCAACGCCAGGCTATTTTTTGGTTGTAGTTGTCATTGTTTGGCAGGCCCAGGCTGGGTTCGAACCTGCTTTTTTTTTCCCTTTATTCAACAGATTTTTATTGGTCATTAGAAATGTGCCCGCCACTTTTCTAAGCACTTGAGGAGATACATTAGTGAACAAAACTGACAAATTCCATGCCCTCCTGAGCCTTACATTTTAGTGGAGTGAGATAATAAATGGAAAGCATAGTCAGAAAAATATGCCTTATGTTCTAAGTAGGTAAGTGCTATGGAGCGATATATACTCATACACATGCACATACTGTGCACATCACATCAGATCAATAGCTTAGGACGCTTCTGGTGTGGAGGGAACATTTTTCAGGGGAATTTTTTCATGCATCTTCAGGTGGCGGTGGTATGTGGATGACTAGCAGTAGCTTCTGTGACAAAGGGAACATGTATAGGGCTTCTCTCCTGCGTGGATTCTCACACGAGCCTGCAGGTTGGTTTTGTGGCTGAAGGACTTTTCACACATGCTGCATGCAAAAGGCCCTTCTCCTTTGTGAATTATCTGATGTACACATAGGTCTAATGTCTCGAAGAAGTCTTTGTGACACTTAGAACAAACAAATGGTCTCTTGTTCCTGTGTCTTCTCTGGTGGGCTAATAAGTGACAGAGATACTTAAAGATCTTGGGGCATTCCTCACTTTATATGATTTGGGGGCAGGGGATCTCTCTTAGTGTACCCCATTGTGGAGTTTCCCTCACTTCTCTGATTGATAGGGACAGACTCAGGGGCAGACTGGTCTGGCTTAGAGAGAAACCCTGGCCCCACTTCCATAGGGACATCTTGATAAAAGGATGTCTTTATGGGCCCTTCCTGGGTCCTGGAAATGCCCATCCCCGCTCTTCTAAAGTTTTGTGGGTTCTCACAAAAAACATCTTCATCTTCAGGCCTAGGACCATTCTCTTCCTGAATAATGAGTAGGGAAGATGTTTGATTGCCTTGACTAGTGCTGCCATTTACTTGAGTAGTTTTCAAAAAAATGTTGCAGTCATATTTATCTTCTTGTCCTTATCCTGTTTCCAAGCGGGTATTGTGGGGAGGCTGGAAGGGACCTCCATGTTCTCTTCTGTTAGGGTTCTTGCTGACAACTGTTTTGTAAGATGTACAATGACTTCTTTCAAGGGCATATTCTCAGAAAAGAGAGCCTCTTTTCCTTGCATACAAATGTGGACTAAAACAGGTTCCTTCGTGCAATCATCAGTCATATTCTCCATTAATTTCTCCAGGTTTCTGCCACTTGATTCCCATTTCTCTTTCAAAGTGGACTTGTCATTACAGTGTCCACTAATTATAAACTGTTCCAGGACCAATTGAGAAATAATTTTATCCTTGCTGTGCTTTTCTGGTTGCAGCCATGAACTCATAGATTTTTTGCAATTCCTGCCTTGCACATGAGTTATTGCTGTTTTGAAATGAGTTGAGTGCTTGAAAACCCAGAAATTCCTTCTCCATTCTGGATAGCAAGTCTTTGGGTTGGTTCAAACTATAGATTTTCTGATCCAAGATCATTCCCAGATGGTTCACACTGAAATGAGGTTCTGGGATCTAAAGCCATTCTTAGCAAGAGTTCTCAGAGGGTCAACATTGATGCTTAACTTTCTGGTGTCTTAACGTCTCTGGAGATCCGTTTCAGAAATTAGTGGATTCTTAAAGACTTATTTGCATTGAGCTTCAAAGTGGGCAATACTGAGCTGAAAACTGAGCTGATGTGTGGCTGGCTTTTCTCCCTGGGTTTATCTGACCTGGGCTGCTTTTTCAAAAAGTCCCTCTAAGAGACACTGGACCATGTGGTTTCCGAGACGGACTCCAGGAGCATCAGTTTGCTAATTCCAATTGGGATCTTCTTGGGGGACAGCCCTAGCCTAGCACCCTCTGGCAGGGTGTGGTCTGTCCTCCCTAGATCTTCAGCGTGAACCTGGGCCTGAGAACAGACCCATGTCCTCTCCTTCGAAGTTAGGGTGGAGATGAGGATGATGTATAAGTCATGCCAGGTCAGATCATATGATTGGTTTAGATATCCAAATTCTTGAGAGTATTTTGTGGGATCTGTGGAGAAGAAACCTAATTTTCTAGTGATCCTTGTGACTTGGCCTCCTAAGATTCTAGGAGTGTAGGCAAGAGTCATTATGCCTGGCCAGACTTGATCATTTTAATTTCAAGTTTGCTTGTTCTTTTGCCTGCTCAGATCTTGTACTCCTTTATGTTTTCTAAGCCCTATTATTATCTGTATGCACATATAGGATTGGTTATGTTTTCTTGGTGAATTGACCTTTACATTATTTAGAAAGATCCACATTTATTTTTAGTGATTTTGTTTACTTAGAGAACTATTCCATCTGAAATTAATATAACTTTTCTCCCTTTTTAAAGACAGGGCTTTGGTCTGTTAACCTGGGCTAGAGTGCATTGGCATGATCATAGTGCAATCAATGATCTCAGTCATAGATCATTGATCTTCTGGACTTAAGAAATCCTCTTACATCAGCTTTCTGAGTTGTTAGGACAATAGGCATGTGCCATCATGCCAGGCTAATTTTAAAAATTGTTTTAGAGACAGGGTCTTGCTGTGTTGCCTATGCTGGTCTTGAACTCCTACCCTGAAGCAATCTTCCTGCTTTAGCCTTCTGAGTAGCTTGGGATTATATGTGTGAACTACTATGCCCAGCTAGCTTTCCCTTGATTAATTTTTTAATTTCAAAATGTTAAGCATGTACAAATAGTTTTGATACATGAATAGCTTTTATATTAACTGTAAGTGTGCCACTCACCCACATATGTTCATTTTACCTGTTAGGTAAAACATTTTACCTGTTCATCCCTTCTTCATTTCCAGTGTTTTTAAATTTTTTCTGTGCCAATGTGTGCCCATCAACTGGTTCCAAATTATTAGAGAGTACATGTGGTGTTTGTTTTTAACTTTCTTGAGATATTTCATTTAGGATAGTGACCTCCAGTTCTGTACAAACTGCTGCAAAATACACTAATTTATTCCTTTTTATAGATGAGTAGTACTCTATGGTGTATATATACCATATTTTGTTGATCCACTGATGAATTGGTGGGTTCTTGGGTTGATTCCACATCTTTGAAATTGTGAATTGTGCTGCAAGAAAATATTCAAATGCCCTTTGATTAATACTCAAGTGGCATATATTTTCCCATTCTTTTACTTCTATTTGCTTCTATCTTTGTATTTTAAGTGAGTTTCTTATAGAAATTATATACTCAAGTCATAATTTTTAATCCATTCTGCAAATTTCTGTTTTTTTATGTTGGTGTGTGAGACCATTCTGCATGTATATTATTTCTTCCTCTTTTATGGTGCCCCTTTCTGGTGAGTGGGAGGTAGTTAATCCAGGGATGCTAATTTTTTTTTACATATGTGCATTGTGATGATTGTATGTTTTTTGTCCTTTATTAATGTTACATTAGTTGATTTTCATATGTTGAAGCTGTTTTGCAGTTCCTGAGAAATCCTATGTGGTACTAATACAGGGTGTCCCCCATTCAGGGTTGGACAGGGATTACTCCTCATCCCCTGTTTTCCAGGCCTAAGTTGGAAGAGACTCTTTCTATCCAAACTGCATTCTCTGACTGCAAGCAAAGCAGGAGAAAAGCAGCAGAAGCTTTTTCAGCATTTCATGTAAGAGAGGCCCCTTCTGGAGTGGACCTCCTGTCACTTTTTCCTAGAGATGAAGGAACTGCATTCATTTATTAATATCCTCATTTCAGGCACTAAACATTGAAGTCTGATAAGTCCTAGCTAAGTGTAATTTCCCGAACGGTTTAAAGCCCCTAGACAAAAGACCCACATGTGGGGGGGAGGATTTCCCACTTGGGTCTCCCCGCCTCTGCCAGAGGCTCTGGTGCCTTTTTCTTCCCTTATTTCTTATTTAATAAATCCTGTTTTATCACTGATCTCTGTGGTCTGTGGGTTCATTCCCCAAGAACAAGGACATACTGCAGAAAGAAATTCTGGCAACAGTACTGTTGGTCAGTCTTTTTTTAATGTTGTTGGTAATATTTGTTGAAGATTTTGTGTTTGTGTTAAAAAAACAATACTAATCTGTAGTTTTCTTGTGAAATCTTTGTCTTGGTCTGGAATCAGGGAAATATTGGCCTTACAAAGTTAGTTTTCTCTTTCCTTTTCTCTTTTTTGGAAGATCTTATGGAGGATTGCCATTCTTTGGATGTTTGGTAGAATTCTCCATTGAAGCCATCTGGGCTGTACTTTTCTGGGCTGTGCTTTTTTTCCTGTGGGAAGTTTTGAAATTACTAATTTGATCTTTTCCCTTGTTATAGGCATATTCACATTTTACATTTCTTAAGTAATTTGTGTATTTCTAGGAATTTGTCAGTTTCATGTAAGTTATCTTATTTGTTAGCTTAACTATTGATAATGTTCATAATGTTCCTTAATAATCCTTTTTATTTTTATAAATTTGGTAATAAGGTCCCATTTTTTGTTTTTTGTTTTAGTAACTTGAGTCTTTTTTAAAATTAATGTTCCAGATAGCTAAATGTCATTTTAATGGTTCTTTTCAAAGAATCAATTTTCAGTGTTGGTGATTTTCTCTGCTGTTTCCCATTGTTCTATTTCATTTACCTCAGTTCTAATCTTTGCCATTTTCTTTGTTTGCTTGCCTTGGTTAATTATTTTTTTATTATTATTTTTTTTAGAGACAGAGTCTTACTTTATCACTCTTGGTAGAGTGCTATGACATCACAGCTCACAGCAACCTCCAACTCCTGGGTTTAGGCAATTCTCTTGCCTCAGCTTCCTCAGTAGCTGGGACTACAGGCGCCTGCCACAACGCCTGGCTATTTTTTTTGTTGCAGTTTGGCCGGGGCTGGGTTTGAACCCACCACCATCAGTATATGGGGCCAGCGCCCTGCTCACTGAGCCACAGGTGCTGCCCAATTATTCTTTTTTCATTTCATTTTTTTTTCTTTTTTCAGACCGAATTTCATTATGTCACCCTCGGTATAGTGCTAGGGCGTCACAGCTCACAGCAACCTCCAACTCTTGGGCTTAAGTGAGTCTCTTGCCTCAGCCCCCCAAGTAGCTGGGACTATAGATGTCTGCCACAATGCCTGGATATTTTTCTGTTGCAGTTGTCATTATTGCTTACTTAGGCTGGGCTGGGTTCACACCTGTGAACCCAGTGAATGTGGCTGGTGCAGTAACTGCTGTGCTATGGGCGCCAAGCCTTTTTTCATTTTCTTAAAGTGAAAGTTAAGGTTATTTGAAATATTTTTTCTTTTAAGCACTTCTTTATCTGCCTTCTGTAAGATTTGGCATGTTGTATTCTCATTTTCATTTATTTCAAAGTCTATTTTTCTTTGCAATTTCCTCCTGAACCACTAGTTATTTAGGAGTATATTCATATATTGTGAATTCTCCAAATTTCCTGCTGTTATTGATTTGTAATTTATTTCTACTGTGATTGAAAGACATAGTTTATATAATTATAATACTTTAAACTTTACTAAGGCTTATGTTATAGCCTAGTGTATGCTCTGTCAAGTTTTTTTTTTTTTTTTTTTTTTTTTTGAGACAGAGTTTTACTACGTCACCCTCGGTAGAGTGCTATGGCGTTACAGCTCACAGCAACCTCAAACTCTTGGGTTTAAGCAGTTCTCTTGCCTCAGCCTCCCAAGTAGCTGGGACTACAGGCACCCACCACAATGCCCGGCTATCTGTCAGGTGTTTTTGTATGTGCTTGATAATTGTTATGCTGTTGTATGATGGAGTGTTTTATAATTGTTTGTTAGGCCTAAAACAGACAATATTTTGCCATTAATAAGAAATATATGTAAACAGGTAAGTCTTTTGATTCTTTCTCAGTGCTTGGAATGGTCCCTTTTATGCCCTAGAGATAGAGTTCTTCACTGTTCTTCACCGTTCTTCACAGTGCACTTTGGTTAGTTTGAAGATAGGTAAAGTGGGACTATTATGCAAAGGGAAGTAAGAAAGGAGAACTGACTGTGGTACCTCAATTTTAAGTGTGTTCTTAGAGAGATCTCTTTTAGGAAGGCCTTAGATATGGTGGTGACACACAAAAAAATGTTACTATCTATAGTCTGATAAGTAATATTTATTTGAGATATATTTTCTCTACTGGGTTAATCCATTGGGATGTCTCACAGGTACTTCAACTACATGTCTAGATGGATCTTCCATTCTCCTTCAGTCTGTTCTTGATTTAGCATTTTTTTGTGGCTTTAAGTGATATTAGCCAGAGTTACATGAAGCTAGAATTTTGCAAGTCCATATTCAGTCAGTCACTAAGTCGTATGATTCTATCTCTTGAGGTAAAGGTGGCAGGCCACCATTATCTCTTTTGGAGCTGCTGGATTATTATGATTATTTTTTGAGACAGAGCCTCAAGCTGTTGCCCAGGGTAGAGTGCTATGGCATCACAGCTTACAGCAACCTCCAACTCCTGGGCTCAAGCGATTCTCCTGCCTTTGCTTCCCAAGTCCCAAGCCACAACACCCGGCTATTTTTTGGTTGCAGCCGTCATTGTTGTTTGGGGGGCGTGGGCTGGATTTGAATCCGCCAGCTGTGGTGTACGTGGCTGGCGCCTTAGCCGCTTGAGCCACAGGTGCAGAGCCTAGATTATTATTTTTAATGTGAAGTCTTGCTGTGTTGCCCAGGCTAGATCATAATGTCTATTTTTAAGCACAATCATATTGCACTGTAGCTTCAAACTCCTGGGCTCAAGTGATTCACCTGCTTCTGCCTTATGAGTGTGATTACAGTTATATACCATTGTGCTGGGCTTGCTGGATTAGATTTTTGAATTGATCTCTCTGCATTTAGTTTTGCTATGCTTTCTCTCTTTTCTATACTGTAATCTCTCAAGCGATTAACAAACTGTATCGTGGCACCCCTTTGCTTAAAACCTTTTTATTCCTCTGTTAAAGTAAGGTTCACATTTCTTCTTCCTGTTCTTTGTTTTTTTTTTTTTTTTTTTGTTGTTGTTGTCAAATGATCCTTTATTGAAACATTTTCCTTTGTACAGGTGGGTGGCATCAGTCAAAATTGCAGCCCACAGAATAGACAGTCCCCAGGATCTCTAATGCTTTCAGAGGGTTCTCTATCTAAAGATCAGTGCCACATCTGTTGGGCAATGTTAACAGTCTCATCAAAAGTAATTTTTCTGCTGTGTTTAATGTTTTTCCATTTCTTTCTGTCTGATGGTGGTTATATCTGATAAGCAGGGCAGAGGCAGAAGGTATCAACTTAGCTAGGCTTATCTATTCTGAATGTTCAGTTTCCCTGAAATCTTTAGACCCTCTCTATCACCAGTTGCTTTGGTAATGTCGTCATCAACCTTTTCTTGGAGACAGGCCCAGGGGGCCATTTTGGGGTTTAGGGCAGACACGGCACTGACTTCATTAGTGGTGTACTTTGAATACGTGACTTTGTTCTTTTGGGTTTAGACTTAGGCTCATGGTGGAGATAGCTAATATCAGATGAACCTGAATTCAGGACGACCAAAGAAATTTTCACCTTGGCCTTTTCTGAGCCCCAAACCAAAATGCAAATTTCTTTTTTTTTTTTTTTAATTATTAAATCATAGCTGTGTACATTAATGCGATTGTGGGGCACCATACACTGGTTTTATAGACCGTTTGACACATTTTCATCACACTGGGTTAACATAGTCTTCCTGGCATTTTCTTAGTTATTGTGTTAAGACATTTATATTCTACATTTACTAAGTTTCACATACACCCTTGTAAGATGCACTGCAGGTGTAATCCCACCAATCACCCCCACTCTCTCTCATCCCTCTCACCCTTTCCCCTATTCTTAGGTTATAACTGGGTTATAGCTTTCATGTGAAAGCCATAAATTAGTTTCATAGTAGGGCTGAGTACATTGGGTACTTTTTCTTCCATTCTTGAGATGCTTTACTAAGAAGAATATGTTCCAGCTCCATCCATGTAAACATGAAA